>APFE031498317.1:300791-329142 GCA_000404065.3 Pinus taeda
TTATTAAAAAATATTTGATTTTGATAACTAATTTTTTGTTTGTTATAAAAATAATTCATACATAGATAGTGTAATATTTGGAACTCTCTCCTTGCTATATAAGTGTTTGTGTCTTTGGCTTATATTATCTAATCATATTAAAAATTGTGAAAATTCACTAGTATTTTAAATGAGAATGTATCATTATATTAATGATTTCAAAATAAATTTTTATTTTTTTTTCCGAAGAAAAAGCGAACTTTTTATTAAGTAAATAAAAAGTTACATTGCAGATGCGTGAGCATTTCAGATTGTGAGCATTTCAGATTGTGCTATTTGACTGCAAGTGCAATCACAAAAGCAGTCCTTTCAACAAGAAGGACCCACTAATTTCAAAATTTGAGACAGCTGAGAGCGAAACCGAAATGAGCCACCTTCTCATCGCTATCCAGCCGTACCATAATGGCCTTTTAACAACAGAAAAACATCATATATATGGCCTCCTTATAAAGGAAAACAACCGTTACAAAAATTGTTTTAGTTCTGTGATTTTGGAAACCAAGTTTTACCAAAATAACATCATGAAGTCCGTAATAACAAGAAACATATATCAAAAAAAAGTGCTGATGTTTCCCCTGTGCTCATGTGTAAGGCGGTTGTTCTGATGAGTGAATCTTCCCCTGCATTTCTTCTATGATTTTCCAGCTGCCCATATTCTGTTGCGGACCTTCTTTAGAAAGCTTGTCTGCTGTTTCATTCCTGTCCCTGTAAATATGGTGAAAAAAGATACTGTTAAAAGATGATTTTAAAGCTATGATTTCTTCCAACAGAGGTTTCAGAATTTGGTTGTTACATGAGCTTTTTCCATTGACCCAATTAATTACATTTAGAGAATCTCCAAAGATCTGAATTGTGATGATGTTCCTTTGAATAAGCCAGCATAGGAGCAACTTCAAGGCTGACAGTTCTGCGAAATTGTTTGTTCCTGACCCTAAACCAACTGAGGCTTTGAGGGAATGGTTTGAGGTTACATGGATAACGATGCCAGCACCTGCCTGATTGTTTTGTGAGGCTCCATCAAAAAAGGACCAAGGGATGCCCTCTTTGATGATGAATTCTTTATTTTGCCTTTGGGATTTTTTCTCCACAGGTTCTGGGATGCTTGAGTAGATGGATACACTTTGAGTAGCTGTGATAACTGTCGGAGTTTCCTTGTCCTGGAAAATACTCTTGTTCCTGGCTATCCATATCCCCCAGCATAGGATGAATGGGAGGTTCCAAATATTCCCTTCGAGGTACTGGTTCCACCATTTGGTCCATGCTTCTGATAGATTTTCTCCTCCCCATTCAATCCTTTTGTTCAGCAGTTTCTCTACCTCCCCCCATATTTTTATTGTTGTTGAGCATTTTAGGAAGAGATGATTGATGGATTCCACTTCAGCCTTACATAGAGAACATCTTCCTGGACCGTGCATGTATCTTGACTGGAGAATGTCCCAGGTTGGGATTTTTTTCCTTAATACACACCAAAAAAATAGCCTAGCCTTTGCCGGACATTTGAGCTTCCATAAGAGCTTCGTCCACCATTCCTGTTCTCCCCAGCCTTTTCTAGACATGATGAAATTGTATCCATTTTTTGGGGAGTACTCTCCATTTTCTGCATGTGCCCATAGTAGTTGGTCCATCATATCTTTAAGTCTGACATTTGTTCTGGAAAGCTCTTGAGCATATGCTTCCCAATCGTTCCGCCATCTTTGCTCTAGGCCTTGTTCTTCTCCATCTTTCCAGGCTTGTCCCCACATAGATGAATGGCCAGCTTTTTCCACCTGATTTAATGTATGAATTCCTATGCTTTCTAGATACCTGATTAGTCCAGAGGATAAGGCAAATTTCTCATTGCATACTACCCATGGGTCCCTTCCAATCCTTAGATTTCTTCCGTTTCCAATATTCCATGCAAGACCTTGTTCAATTACTTTGAAGGATTCCACTGTTGCTTTCCATATCACTGACCCCTTCTTCTTCTCCTTAATTGGATTTCTGATCCATTCCTCTAAAGGCATTGGGTCAATGTATTTCCTTTTCACCACTCTGGTCCATAAGTTCTCTAGCTTTATGAGTCTCCAACCGGATTTTGCAGTCAGTGATAGGCTGAAATCAGGAAGGCTTTTTATTCCCCATCCTCACCATTCTTTTGGCCTTGCCACTTTCTCCCAGGCAACCCAAGGCATGATAGAATTCTCCTTGGAGCGAGCCCACAGGAATCTGCTACAAATTCTCCTTATTTTCTCCAATATACCTTTCGGAACCCATGTTAAAGCTGCCCAAAACACTGGAATGGCCAATAGCACTGCTTTGATTAGAGTCAATCTCCCCGCTCGGGATAGCCATTTAAAGCTCCAATGGGAGATTATGGCTTCAATTTTTGCAATTAGCCAGTTCCAATCCTCTTTTTTGTATGCATTTCGTTTTAGCCAGAATCCAAGATATTTGAAGGGGGATTCCATATTGCTTGTTTGATAGGGAAAATACTATTGCATTTGGGCCCTTTCTTGTCTGGATAGACCTTCCATAATTAACTGAGATTTCCTGGAGTTTATCTGCATTCCTGTAGCTTTCAAGAATAAATCAAGAACGGTTTTTAATTCCTTTGTTTCATTGGACTCTCGATTTGTGAAAACCAATATATCATCAACAAAAAGGAGATGAGAGATGTTCAGATTTTTAGCTACTTCTAAACCTTTCATCTTACCTTCCCTTTTAGCCTTTTGAATCAACTGACTTAGTCCTTCTGCTACTAAAAGAAAGAGGAGAGGGGACAAGGGGCATCCTTGTCTTAGTCCCCTCTATCCTTTGAAAAAGGGGGTGGCTGCTCCATTGATGAGGACAACATAGCTGACATTTGTAATACATCCCATTATCCAGCTAATGAAATCTGTTTTGAAACCTAAGTGAGTTAGAAGAATTCGGATGTATATCCAATTTATTCGGTCATATTCTTTGGAAAGGTCAATTTTTAATACTGCTCCCTTCTTGTTCTTTTGTTTGACACTGTGCAATACCTCCTGAGATGTACCTATTGCCTCATGAATCTGTCTTCCATTTAAAAACCCGAATCGTTCCATTGAAATATGTCTTGACAGAATTGGTTTGATTCTAGTCGCGATCACCTTTGCAATAATCTTATAAATACTGTTGCACAAAGAAATCGGCCTAAAATCTTCATAAGTTTCAGGAACTTCCTTCTTTAGAATGAGGGCAGTGAATGTTGCATTGAAAGGATTGTAGACTTCTCCTTTCATCCTGGACTCTTCTACTACTTCCGTAAGTTTTGCTCCTATCAGATCAAAGAAATGGAGAAAGAGTTCTATGTTCCAGCCGTCCAGCCCAGGGCTTTTTTCTTTTTCCATTGATTTTATGACACTTTCAACTTCTTCCTTTGTGACTGGCCCATGTAGATCCTCTGCTTCTTCCTCCTCCATATACCTGGGGAAGCATTGTGCTGTCTTGATCACTTCAGCAATAGTGATCTCTCCTGTGTCAGTGAATAAATTCTGGAAATGATTTTGTCCCAGGGATGCCTGAGATTCAAAATTATTCGCCTCCCTTCCTTCTTCATTTTTTAGATTCCATATAGTGTTAACAAACTTTCTCCCTTTTGTATAATTGTGAAAGAAACTGGTGTTTTCATCCCCTGCCTTGAGCCATATTGCTCTACTCTTGAGCCGCCACTCTTCTTCTCTTGCCATGAGAATTTTACTTTTGAGCTTCTCCAAGTGGAGTATCCTCTCTTTGGATTCTTGTAAAGCATATCCATCCTCCTCCATATTTTCTAGCTTTTGGAGTTCCTCACTGATCTGGGAATACCTCATTTTGTTTTTCCTTCCTGTCCTTTGCCCAAGATATGTTGGCTTTCTTTAGCATTTTAAGATTTTCCATGAACAAGAATCCTTTGTCTTCTGGGGTGCTACTGTCCGGATGCCTCCATGTTTCTTTGAATAGTTTAATGAAAGATTCTTCCTGTAACCATGATGCATTAAACTTGAAAGGTGTTGGCGGCTTTGGAGGAGGTTTTGTGAGTTCCAGATAAACAGGGAAATGATCCAAAGCCCCTTCTTCTTCGATCCATTGCATGAACATTGGAATCATAGAGGATAATTCTTCATTTATGAGAAATCTGTCTAGTCTTTTGGCTACTCTTTCCTCTCCTGCTCTCCTGTTTCTCCACGTTGGCTTTAACTTGATTAGATTTACATCGATTAGATTATTTGAGGTAATGAGGTTTTGGAAGAATTCTGATAGTGGATCTTCCCTGGCCTAGGGACCCCATGCCTCCGCTCTTCCAATAGAGAAGTTTAAATCACCACCCAGCACCATAAACTTGCTCTTCAGAGTTGAATTAGACATTAATTCTGTCCAATAGGCCTCCCTCCCTTGACAGGGCCCATATATGTTTAATATTGTTATAGGGAAGTCAAATTCGGGGGATTTGAGTTCCATGCCCAATGCTTGCTTCATGCCCCATAGGTTCTTGATCTAAAATCTTCCTTCCCTGATTCCTACTCCCAGGCCACCTGAATGTCCAACTGAGTCCATGGCCGAGAATTTCCATCCTGGAAGGAGGCCATTTAGTGATGCTTCTACTTCTACTCCATTCCCCAAGGTTTCCTAAAGTAGAAGGATGTCTGTTTTTGAATTTAATATCAGTTCCCTGAGTGCCAGTTTTTTGGGCTTACTAGCCAAACCCCTACAGTTCCATGATGTAATAATCATTTTGGAACGATTTCAGGGACCTGCACCGCTCTAAGTGCCCCAGTTATCGACTGTTGCTTCCCGTCTGCCACATCGTATTTTGCTTTAATCTGGGCCATGGAGAGTTTTGATTTCCTTCCCCTTTTCTTCCTATTCAGGCTCGGGGAAGAAGACTGGCCTATTCCTCCCACAGCATCTGAGGAGGTCAGTTTAGGGTCCAGTTTAGGGTCCAAGGATCTAAGATTATATGGACACATATGAGGGTGTGTTGGGGGAATCGGGTTTGCGGGGCCATCATCACAACTCAGATATATGGAGGGAATTGTGGCCGAAATGGTTTCAATGCATTTATCCAATGATGTTCTCACATTACTTTCATTCAAATCATTGAATTCAGAAAAGAAAAAATTTGAAGGAGAATCAGGGGCCAGGTAGTCTTTTCCAGTATCTGAATTTACAATGGAGGAAGATTTTGAATCTGAGCACATACCCTTTGCATCAATGCTCTCCAAAGGGATTTGAGGTGCTGGTGCTGCGAACTCCATGCTTGTTGTTGTGTCCTCGAGCCCTGGTTCTTTCTCTGCCCGATTGTGCTAAAGATCTTGTGATGCTATATTATTTGTCTAGCCCCCCTGATCAAGATCCGTCTTCATTTCTTCTACTGTCTGCTGAGGAGTGATCTTCTCTTGGTGAGAGTTCATGTTCTGACGAACAGTCTTCTCATATTGACCAGATGACCTCTGAAAGCGTCTCCTTCTCCTTCCTAAGGGGCATTCCTTAGCCAGATGACCATAGTCATGGCATTTATGACACCTAAATGGCAAATATTCATAGTCCAGGATCTGTTCAAAGACGAACTCTTTGTACTGGGGATTGATTTTCTTTGCTAATCCTCTGCTGGGGTTTAAGTTGACAAGAATCCTTGCCATAGCCTTGTTCTGAGATTTCTTGAATGACCAGTCTACTTCCAGAAAGGTTCCTAGATTATTCCCTATCGCCTTGAAGACTGATTCGACCCACATGAAGGATGGTAGTCCTGGAGCCCTCACCCAAACCGAGAAAACATCTGCTTTCTCATGCATGGCATCAAATAACGAGCTCCATCTCTTTAACAGAACTGGTATATTCCCGAATGCCCAATTTTTCCCTACCACCCAATCAGCTGCCTCTTTCGGCTCGAAGTACACCATGAACCAACCCTTTGCTATGGTTGAGACCTCGAACCCTTTGATGAGATCCGTCTGCCAATTTTGTTCCCTCCAAGCTTTTATGAAGTTTGAGGTGTATTTTTGCCCCCTTGCCCTACTAACCAAGGTGAATTCGGCCACCTCCAGGGCCTCCCCTATTTGCACATCCATACCCAGAACCAGATTCCCTTCCAACTCTTTTGAATTGATTGGTTTCTGTTTTTTCCGCTTTTCCCCTTTTTGTCTTAACCCTTCAATGTCCTCCCTCGATACCCTGATTGTCTCCTCCCTTTCTTGCAGATCCCGTCCTTGATCCGTTTAGGAAGGTCTATGCTCTATAGGGACATGGACCGAATTGATAACAAAGACGTTGATGAGATCAACTGAGGGTTGATTGCATACCTGAACCTCGAAGGCAGATTCGAGAGGGTTTTTGCATAGATATGGCAATCCTTCAAATTCGACATCCCTTCGTCCTTCGATCCTTTTGGGGCTACCTGGACCTTTGGCAATGGATGCCCTAGTAACAGCTGCAACCCTTCCGAGATCCTCTGTCGTTCAACGCCCTGAGCTCAACCCAAATAGAACGATTCCCTCTAGACCTCCAGAAAGAACCGGCCCATTGTACGTGGATTTGCCTTTGCTAACTTGATGAAGGTTCCTAGGGCTTACATGTAGTTCGATTCCACCCTCCTTGTTCGGCTGCTGCAAATCCTTAATTTTCTGATACAAATGATCAATCCCTTCTACCTTCTTGCCGGGAGAGGAGAAACTTGACTGTTCCACTGTGATTCCGTGGAAAGCGGGTCGTGGCTTAGTAAATCAGGCACTCCAAAGTAACGTTCTACATTCTGTGTTGTCAGGTCTTTTCCCCAGACCGACAGAATATCCTCCATTGCCGGATCTAGGTCTAGTTCGTCATTAACCATGGTTACTGTGGGGTAGGGGTTCACGAGAAAGCTTCTTTGCAGATCGGTGCCAGCATAGGGATCTAGCCTCTTTCCTCCATTGAAAAAACCTTGGTGTTGGATTGAATGCCTATGCTTCCAACTGTCGACCCTAAGCTAGCCCACTAGCTCCAGCTGTTTGTTCCTTGTCGCAATCCACCGATGACTGACCGCGCTGCAGCTCAGGCCAGGGACTTGTCCAATTTCCTTACCTCATCCTGTCGGCCCTGAGTCCTTTCTGAAGCCCTGTGCCCAAGCCCTCTCCTGCGGCTCCATCCCTCCCCCCTCCATCAGTTTTTTTCTAATGATTTCAAAATATTAAGGTGTATATATTTATCATTTAAAATTAAAATTGGTGCATATGACTAAAATATATGCAGACATTTTAAATATAGTAGCTACATCAACATTGAGTAATAAATAATGACATAGCTTTCTCATGTATGTTGCATTGTAGTTTTTGCATCTATGCAAACAAGAAACTTTTGATGTAATTCTTTGTATGCCTTCTATGTTTGTGATGGTGTTTGGGTCTAGATGTTGATATCTTGATGTTCAGTTGCATGTTTGGGATAATGATGTTTGAAGTTTCTATGGTTATAGATTATGTTGTTGGCTTATCAGAATATCCCATGGAATTTCCAACTCCCATTGGCTTCTAAGTGTATGATTGTGACACTACTTGTAGAATGAAAATTCTCAATTTGTGTGCTCACTCATATAAAAATGAAGGCATTTTCTCTTACATTTACACATGGTAATCACTTCACTAACTTGAGGCATGTTAGGAATCATCAAATAAGGTGATTAAGTTTGAAAATATATCTCATTCAATGAAGATGAAGGTTTATGGAGTTAAGGATAAAGTCCTTGTACGAGACCAAATCAACAATGTATGAACATGAGTGCTTGGCTCTCCACTTCTTTCAGAAATTATTGTTTAATCACTCTAGTAAAATTATTTATAGGATAACAATTTGAAATTTTCGAGTTGGTTCTATTGAGAGTGAGTGGTATTATAATGCATTATAAGTTAATTATTAGAGGAGTTGTTGTTTTCAATGATTGTAGCAACCTCTTGAGGAATAGCAGAGAATTATATCATAGATTTTAGTGCATGTTCCAATTATAATTTTTATGTATAGTATGAACACTTGGAGTCCAGTAAAGTGTTGAATAAGTTTCTCTATCGTATAGCTTCTGTTGAGTCAATTTCAAGAGGCAATAGAGGGATTTTTTGCAAGGTTTTTATTTATTTGTTATATGATGTTCCTTCTATCAATGCAAGGAGAAGAATGGCATTGTTTTTGGATATATTTTTAGAATTATAATTGTATATTTTGTTTCCTTAAGTAAATGGGGGATTCCTTAATTATTCTAGGGGTGGTGTGTCCTTGTTGGTAGGGGCCAACAAAATAGCAACTTGGGGCTAGCTTATATATGTAAAAGAGAATATTGAATGACAATAAAGAGCAGAAGAAAAAGAAATATCGTGGATTTATTCCCTTAAAGTGTTTCCACCTAAAATTATGGTTTTTTTCTTTTGTACTAACTATTTTTCATTGTTGCATATTTTGATTATTTTTCTTAAGTTCTTAAGAGACATATCTTGTAAAATTTTATGCAATAATGATTCACGCCCCCCCCCCCCAAAGCATTGCTTGATCCCAATAATTATAATTATAAGTAGATCTTGCAAGTGCATATTAATCAATAGAATGATATTTAAAGGAAATCATGACTTCTGAATAGTCTAAAATTCCTATTTCTTATGGGGAAAACTATGGATTATGGAAATTGACAATGGAAGGATATCCAATCAGTTTTGGCACTAATTTCTGGGAAACTATTATGTCGTGATATACATTTCCTGCTAGTCTCACTGTGGATCCTAATTGAAAGAAGGTTTATACAAACAATGCACAGAACAAAAACACTATTTTGGGTGTAATCAATGAGAGTGAACTCATTAAAGTGATGCATTGCAGGTTATCAAGGGATGTATCAGATAAACTCTAGAATATCTATGGATTAGGAAATGAAAAATGAAGAAAAAAAATCCTCAAACCTACAGAATGAGGTTTTGGAGCTCGAATATGAGAGGAAGAAAGTATCAGTGGAAAACTCCATATAGTTGAGGAATTTACAAAATTGGTCATGGTTATAAATGAAAAATTTGAAGATGAGGTGATTATTAAAAAAAATTAAGATCCCTTCCAATCAGGTTTAATGCAAAAGTTTAAGCCATTGAAGAAATGTAGGATTTGAATGCCCTCACTATTGAATAACTAGTAGGGAGCCTCACTACATATGAGATTGGATTCGAGAAGAATGATCAGAATCCTCACAAGAAACCTTAAATATTTCTAAGAAAGTTAAAGAAGGTTCCATGAAATTTAAGGAACTTTCTATGAAAGACAAGAAACAATAAGAATATTCTAGTTATGTATCAGATCAAGAATTTTCTAAGTTTTCTAGGAAGATACAAAGGGGATCTAACAAATATAAAAGAAAAATCCCTTATAAATTTTTTGATTTTGGAAAGAATGGATCAAATTTTCCATATAAAAGAGGATAAAAGGAGTAAAAACAAACAAAAGTGAAGGGAAAGAATAGATTTCCGAGATATTAGAACAATAAATCTTAAAATAAAAAGAGCTTTTAATCCAAAAATGTTCTCAAGGATGTAGTGGTGAGCCATCATCCGAGGAGGAGCATAATGAGTGTGTCCTTATGGCCTTTGAATCTGAGGATGAATCTGATATTGAAGAATAAGTACTAGACTATGAAGGAGAGCTCATTAATATATTGGATGAGTCGAGTAAACCAAAAAAAATAACAAATTGTTGAAGCATAAACTATGGAAAATAAAAGAATAAGGAGATTGAAAAATTCAAAGAAGATTTGACCCAAGAACTAAAGGATAAGGAAAGAAACTTGTCTGATTTGGAGGTAGAGAATGAATCTCTAAAGTTGAGTATATGTGAGATTCAAAATCCAAACGCTCCTGAAGAAGGCGTAATTCTTTCAAAATCATAGTAGGAGGAGGAAAAATGAAAGGAAGAAGTGATATCTAACCAGTTATGATATTGGGAGAAAAATTGTCAAAGTGTTGAAGTAGAAGTTATGGCCTTGTGATAAAATCTAATGAAAGAAAGAGCTCAATCAAATCTAAATCTAAAATTTATGAAGGATTTGAAGTTTTGAAGGATATCTTAGTGTGTAAAGTTCTTTGTATGATAAAATTGCAATATAGTTTGGTATCTCTAAACAAGATACAAAATTTCATCCAAGCCACATTTGTGCAAATGCACTAAAAGGAAACAAAATCCACGAGAATACTCAAACCAACAACGACATAAATTAAAAGAACATTGATCTAGTGCAACCACTAGAAAGTCTTCAAGGAAATAGTCAAAATGAACAAGAGAAACAACAAAGGTCTATAAAATCAACTCCATTTCATTCACAATATAATGTGAGGTATTGAAATTTGTTTTATGGTTATTTTCTTTCGTTTCATAATTTTGGCCACAGAACCATCAGTTGTGGGATAAATATATTTTCTAGAAAATATGTTACTATATTGAAAGTTTTCCAAGACTCCAAATTTCTTTTCTCTAGTAATTAATGAAATTGAATCTTTCATATGTAGCACTTTTGGCCATAAGGAAAGTGAGTATTGATCAAGTTCTTCTAGTCCAACCAAGAAGTAAATTCAAGAAAGACCACCTTAGTAAAAGGTGGTAAAAAGATGGAAGAAGAAATTAGATAGATTTGAAAAATATGGATTAGCATTAGAAACACATAATTAATATAAGTTTTGGCTTGTTGGGAGTGAGCACTCCACGAACATTACATGTGATATGAGTAAGTTTCCACATACAAAAGAGTTTACGAAAGAAAATATTAATTTTGGAAATGATGCTCTAGCTTTAATCAAAGGAAAATAGAGTGTAAGTTTGGATGGTAATACAAAGGCTGAAAAGGTGCTCTACGTGGATGGATTGAAGCAAAATCTTCGATGTGTAAGTTAAATGCACAACAATGGATATGATGTAATTTTCTTATCTAAAGATTGTGAAATCAGAAGTGCCATATCTGGAAATTGGTGGGAAAAATAATAAGAAATGACAATAATATGCATGTACTTGATTATTCCATAGTTAAATATTTCATAAGAAAGAAAGATGAATCATGCTTGCAGCATATAAGAATGGGGCATGTGAATTTTAACAACTTAGCCAAGATCAACCAAACTGAAGTAGCTAGAGGGTTGCAACATTTTTTAAAATAGACGTCATAACAAAATCATGTCAATTTGGAATGCAAGAAAGCGTGCACTTGAAAACTAAATAATATTTCACTTATAGACCCTTTTATCTAGTGCATGTTCATATTTTTGGGCCTACAGGAAAATAAATTCCAAGAGGAGAAAATAACTTCATATTATTCATTGATGATTATTGATGGGTCGTGGTATTGAACCAAGGATGTTGCAACTCCAAAGGGCTTCTCGACTTAAATTATCAACTCACGGTTTGTACAAACTTAGAGGTGATAGTGTTATATGAGCAACATGATAGGTTCCACTCATGTCCCCCTTATTCAAGAAATCATATCAAGGTGTTGAGAGACCACTCCTCCAACTAATTACAGTGAGAACTATTTATTAAAGCATAAATGAACATGATTCTAGCTACGAAGGTGAAAATTCCATTCATTGAATGTAAATGATAATTGAAATTGCATGAAAGGAGAAAGCTAATATATATGCACAAGTAAACCATGATACTCTACTTGCATAGTTAATCAAATCAGTAACTTGTAGGTCTACTTGCACTTGCTTGAAAATGAGAAATCCAATCTTTAACATACTCATGGGAAACAAATACTAATTCTAACTCTATTTTGTTATTTGATGGTTGCAGTGAGGAAGGAATGAGGTTGCAGTGGTCCTAGAGTCCTCCCTAATCATGAAATCATAGTGTGGGTGCCAATATTCAACTTCATTATGCCATTTTCAAGGTATGAAGCATAATTGGTTTGAGAAAACAACGTTATGGGGCTGCTACAGTAGTTGGTACATGAGGTCTTGTAATGCTACAAGAGGCCCTATTTTGTTACAAGAGGAGGATCCAAGAGGTTTTACGGACAAAAACGGGGCCTTGAAGGCAGAGGAAGGTTGATGAAGGTAGAAGGATGTGAATGAATGGTGTGGGAGCTCCTTATCCAAGCTTAGTGCCTCTCAGAGGCCTATCTTGCACCAATTTTGATGCCTATGGTGTCCTTCATCTATCCTGACATAGTGAATTCAAACTCAAAATTTGGAAGCAAGGTGAGGTACCTGAGAGGAAGATGGAAAGGTCCAGGTGCATGTGTAAAGGCGTTGCCACCACTGCATACATCCAATGATCATTATTGCAGTAAAGTAAATAATTATGGAAAACATGTGTTGAATTTTATTAATGTCTACTCCAACATACAACAAAACTTCAATTTTCAAACCAATGATGTTAAATCCTAAGTTGCAAAGATTAAAAATGTACGTCAATTTCAATCTAGTACTTAACACTTTCCAACAGTTGTTGTTATTGTATATCTTTCTAATCACTCCTCTCACGAGCGAGGTGACAGGAAAGCCTACAATCAAAATTTGTTATGATATAACATGTATTGAAACAAAGAAATAACTATAATTCTTTGAACTAAGAACAAGAAGGAAATACAAGAGAGGGACAAAAGATTATGGGTTGGGCCCAAACCCAAAGTTTTTAGTCCTCCAAAATTAACTCAGATACAAGCCAACAATAAAATTTTCATCAACAAGAAATGTCAGTCACATACATCATGAAAAATAAGAATGACAGTTTCAAGTATTTAGGCTCTCAGTACCTGCTCCTAGCTATAACAAAAATTTGAATCCTAATGATCCCTTTAGCTGGTTGACTTATACAGAAGTGATTTAGGGATAGGTTCCTTGAAAGGAGGAATGCTCCCCTCCAAAATTAAAATCTAGATTTTTGGATATGGTTCCCTTTGTCCTTGTCATGAAATTTGAGTTCCTCAGCTACTAGTGAATTTGAGTTGTTGGATACGATTCTTTGATCTCAAGCCCATTTAGGGAGTTAAAGAGGTGGGAAAGCTCCCTATATTCTCTCTAGCTGTTTACATTAAGCCCATGCATGGTAAATATCTCCAGAAACACTTCTTTCACCTGTATATTAATCATGTTACGCCATACAATATGAAAAACACCTTTTATTTGTCCTACTAAGAATATTATGGATCAAAATACAAATTAATGTGATAAAAGGAGAGCTTTAAGGGCTGGAGGATATCATAATGAATTCCAAAAGATACATATTCATCAAAACCATCATCACCCCCTGTTGAAAATGTTTCTCACCCTCTCAGAAACTTAGTGACTAATATGAAGCTCATTCATGGCCCTGGTGGCCTCTCTGACATCCCAAGGCACTTTAGATGGTGTGCCTTGCTGTGGATATAAATTGGCATACGCCTCTATGTTTGTCCATTATTTTTGTTACTCTACTTGATTTCTTTCTTGTTGTAGGCCCAACAGTAAGGGAATATTAATTTTTATCACTACCTAGTTGATATTTAGCCTTTGCATCATCCTTTTATGTAGTGGTGTTTTCTCCAAGGCATTCTTAGTCTTTGTGGGGAGTGATATTCTCTTATTTGTAAAATCTGAGGTAGGGTTTGCCATATTCTTTGGCAAGCTTGCAAATTTATGTCCCCACCATCCTAAAGTTATCCTAAAAATTTAATATGTATTTCTCTTTGGATGCTATGTACCTAGGTTCCAATTCACGATTAAAGGAGATGTGATTGTGGTTATTGATGAAAGCCTTGGGGCTTATTGATTCTGCTCTGACATATAAGGGATCCTTTTCTTCTTTTGTCATCACCCTTTTCACTTCTTTAACCCTTGTTTCGTCATGGCTCAACTAAGAGGCTAATGCCATAAATGTCATGTCTCCAAACCTTGAGTTGTGGTCCCAGAAATTTATTTCTGTGAGGATTAAGTGGTGCATGTAAAGCTCAGCTAGCTTAGCTCTATCCTCAATACCTGCTATTTTTCAAAAGTCAATGAATTTCTTGTAGTCATGGAAAGGTAATGAGCCGTATTGTGCCAATGTATTTATTTGAATCTACAACCACTTCTCCTTGAGGAAAATAACATAGGATTTGGATTTCTTCCTACATTGGATGACTTTTCAGGATAAAATTGCTATGGCGATAAGTTGTCTCTTTTTCTTTCAGATGCTCTCTTAACCTTGTCTTTTCTTCTTCTAATTTTTCCCTCATTAATTACTCGCTTAGTTTTATATAATTTAATTATTTTCCCATTTCATTTACTTTATCTTCCATGATGCCCATGCCTTCTACACTTTTTAATTTACAATTTTCATCCGTCTATTTGTTTTGCCTCTTTCCTTCTCCAACTCAATGAAGAGTGGGATGGAGAATTTTTCAAGTATAATCCTACCTCCCTTAACAAATTTATGGTAGGATTCTAGGTTGGGTGGTGGATTAAGCCCTTGAGCTCTTTCAAGCCTTTTTCATTTCTTTAAGATGGCTTCTCTTCCTTTGGCACCTCCTGCTACTCTTGGAGCAGCCCCTGTTTCTTCTATAGTGGCCCTTGGTTCTCCTATAGCAGTCCTATTTCTCCTGCATCTATTTTGTTTCCTCCTGTGGCTCTTATATTTATTCTTGTAACTGGGCATCTTGAGTCTTGAAACTCTTCGAGGTGACTTCCCTAGTGGTGGTCCTTCCCATAGGGAGCACAGGTTGCTTGGTTTTGCCTTGGGATAAGTAATTTCTTCAATTTTTCCCTCATTAGGTCCCACTTCTTCCTTGCTACTTGTTGAATCCTCTATAGTGATGGGGACCTTTGCAAGAGGTTGAGCCCTTCCTTAACATATCGTTGTGCTCTTCCTTCTTTTGAAGTACAAAGGGCCTTTCCTTGGCTTCCTTCTTTTGGGCTTGATAGGTGTGGCTAATATGGCCAATGTTGCAACCACTTCTTGCTCGATGTTCCTTGAAGAGATACTTGTTTGATGTCCTTAGTTTTCTGTCTCTTGATCCTTTGAGATCCCTTCAGGGTCCTCTTTCTATATCCCTTTATCCTCTCTTTCTCCCTCTTTAATTTTTTCTTCTTCTTCCTCTATTTATGCTTCCTCTTCTTCTTCCTTCTTTCCTTCCTTACCTCCAATGGTAGAAGCTGGTGTTTATTCATGTGTGATGGCTTGGGTTCTAAAGAAACTTTCCTATCAATTTCTACAAACTCAGCCCATAGCACAAGATTCCTTAGGTGAATGTGAGCATTCATATCAATTAGTTTAATCAGGACATCGAAGAAAAGGAATTGGGGCTTCCCTTCCCTCACTTTTTGTCTCATTTTAATGATAGATCATAGGAGGACATGAGGAAAATTGAGCCTTCGTGGGATATGTAATTCTTCTTTGAATATTAGCTCATGGGGCAACCTAGAATGGTAGCCATATATAATGCTCAACCTCACCTCATAGGATATGCATTTGAGAATGTTATAGGCTACTTCATCCTAGGGGTAAGGAAAGCTCTCCCTTCTCAATCCATTCTTATCTTCTATGGGATTTCATTTCAAAATTAAGGAGTTCTTCCAAGCCGTGATACTCATTGCTTTGTCCTCCTTGATCCATCAAATTCATGAGGGTAAGGTAGTCACTTTTATTATGAGATCTACATTTAGTGAGATGGAAAGGCCACTAACAACAATAGCAGCACTATCTTCTCCCTCGGGATTTAGTGCCATGGAAAATTCCTAGGTTATATCATCATTATACCCCTTTAACTATTCAAAGAAGTCAATGCACTTATGCATTAGAAAAATATTTACCACAGGTGGTTATTGATTAATTATCTTTGTGTTTGTGGGCTCTCCTCTGTTAATCCCTCCCCCCATTTCTCCTTCTACTCCTTCTCGAGGATACTTAGGTGTATTTCAAATTTCAGCCTCGAAGCAGACTTAGTTGTAGTGTCAAAATTTTCCTTTTTATCAAAGGGGGAGATGGATGCCAATAAGTTTTTTAACAAAACACAATTTTCTTTGAAAATTTCCAAAGGGAGTTTTTTCCTGATTCTTTGATATAGGGCACTTAATTCAAGCATAATTTTCCATTGAGAGGTATAGAAATTAGAGAGGGAGATAGCCACTTATTGCTTTCAAGATAATGCTATCATCTGCATGAGGGTTTGAGGGAAACTTTGGATAATTTTGGCTCTCTTTCTCCCTTCAATTCTCTCATGTATATTATTTTTGAGCCTTCTATAGAAGTGAAAATACTCCTACAGTAGTTTGGACCCTCCAGTACCTCATCATGTATCTCCTCCTATAGCTCTTCGTGTAGTCCCTACAAAGACTATTCTAAGCATCTCGGTGGAACCCTAGGTAGTTAGTGATAACACTAGCTTGTCCTTCTCTAATTGTCTTCTTGAATTGAGTGATTATACCAATGGATTCGATCCTTTTAGTTAATATTCCTTTTGTGGTAAAGGCTCAAAGTGCTTTGATGACATGGCTCTTACACAAACTTCCATTTTTTAACCGTTACCCCCACTCCTTTCAATCATCACCATGATCCTCGTGATTATCACCTCGCTCCTCATAATAACCACCTCACTTGAGTTTAATTTTCCATGTGCATATGTGATTGAAATGAACTTATTTTACTAATCAAAGGTGGCCAAGTTTATTGGCCACCTCTAGCCCATAAAAAAATCCTTTATCGGTCATTACACATTTTATCATCATATGGATAGGGAAGAGGTGATGGTTGTCATACCTAAGCCTACTTGTGATGTTGAATTGATAGTGAAGCTTGCATGATGGATATGAACTCATAATATGATGACCCTAAAGGTGTTGATTTCCTTTCCTTTCTTCTTCATAGGCTATCATAGCTTAATTATTTCTTGACTAATAAAACTGTTATGTGTGTTCAGGTTTCTTCCCAGTGTTCAATCCACTGCTGGTGGATTGGATGGACTACTTCCTAAGGAGGTTGTGTCCGTTCTCAATTTTCATAAATGGATTTATGATAATCAAGGTGGCTACATCGTCTACTTTATGGGTATGATGGAAAAAATTGATGTTGAGTTCTGTTGTATCTGTATAGGTTGCTACAAGAGGAGTCTCTTCTTATAGCAGTTAGTTAATTCCTCTTAGAGGCCTCACTAATGCACGTGGGATTGATGGAAAGTCATAGGATGTATAATGATAGGTTTAAAATCATTAGGAGAAGGTGTTGGTTGTGGAAAAGTTGATGACAGAGCCTTTCCTAATTATTTTTTTTATGTAAGGAAGAGTGGAATTTGAAGATGACTTTTGGATACATGGAGTGGATGAGTGATGAAGGTGATATAGGTGGACCTCTCTCAACATTTATTAGAGAATAAATTTCTCTTTTGGCCCCTTTTCCAATCATATCTACCTCTTGTAGCATTCTAGGCCACTTTGCTAGCATTTTAGAGAGGAAGAAAAGCATGATGTTATTGTTGGCTAGATGATGGAGAGAGGTGGGAAGGTGAGTGAATAGGGTTAGAATGCAACAAATGGCTGGAAAAATGGAGGAAGGAATATGTAGAATTCCTTCTATAGGCATGGTTATGTTCATTGTATGGAGTCCTGCAAAAGAGACATGTTATCAACATTGGTGTAAGAATGCCTTCCTTGTGTTTGTTGTTTTTCCTCTTTTTTTAGAGACATGTAGGCTACCTCTACAGAGGATTTCAACCCACATGACTACCCTAGGTTCATTAGAGGATGTTTCCACTTGGGGGTATTTTATTTTATTTTCTTCATTCCACTAATCACACCTGGTGGTGTACCTTCTTGCATCATGATGTAAAGTGGGCCAATAATAACCTTCTTGTAGAACTTTGAAGGCTATCCTCTGAGTAGAAAAGTGGTCCTTGCAGGGTCCATCATGATATGATGAGAAGATGCCAGGGACCTCCTCTTCCCTGAAAAATCTCCTTAGAATGTGATTTGGTCCTAATCTGAAAACATTTCTCCCAGTCCAAGTGAATGGGGCACTTTTCCTAGCAATCTTTCTCTTCTTCTTAGAGGATGAATTAGGAGGGAACCTCCCAACAATCAAGTAGTTGGCTATATCATCAAACCAAGCATAAATGACTGAGATGGAAAATAGATGTTCATCTGGAAGTTGATCATCCACCAATTCATCCTTTCCTATAGGAAGGGTTAGTCTTGACACGAAATATGCAACGATATTATCTTTCCCTGCTTTATCAATAATATTCAAATGAAATTGTTGTAATAATAACAACCATCTAATTATCCTAGCATTGACATCAGTTTTATTCATTAAATACTTAATGGCTACATGATTAGTGTGAACTATAGGTTTTAACCCTGTATATTAATTACCTGCAAACGAACTATTAAAACAAAAAAAATATACAATGGTGTGAAAAAGAAAACAAATTCACAGAGATTTCCACTAGGGTCCCAAAATCGGGACTACAAGATTGATTTTTCACATATTCCTTTCAATGTTACAATACATATATATACATGTCGAAGCATCCATTGACCCTAGATTAGAACATAATCATAGCTCCATTGTCTGGATCTACAAAATACCATTGGTAGAAAGCCATCAGAACCAAAACCATGTGGGAAATCCATGCACAAAACCATAGTTAGGTCTTCCCACCTAATATAGTGTCCAAACAAACAAAAAAGTTGGGCCCTTCCCCAGACCCCATGTAGGGGGGCTACTATCCCACTCCAAACCCCCCAATAGGGGGGGCTTCCACCCCATTATTATGCCCAATGCAATGAAAGGGGGTTTTTCCACCCCCTAGCTTCGTACCTGGGGCTAATCATGGAAATAATATAGCACACACCCAAAGTTATCCCACTTGTTGTTTTCTATCAACATGATAACTTAGTCATTGGTCTAGCCCTCCAACGCTAATTGTTTCTCTAAACAAAGAGAACTTCTTATTTCTTATAGAATTTTTCATTGTAGTATTCTTCAAAGTGTCCACCTTTACCAGCAACAGCTCTTTGCCCTCAACCATATCCCTCACAAAGTGATACTGGACATCAATGTTCTTTGTCTTTGAATTTTAAGTAGGCTTCCTTGCCAAGAAAATTATACCTTGGTTGTCACCGTATATCGTATAGCTCATTGTACCAACCCCATACTTGAAAATAATATATGTAGCCAAACTTCTTCCTTTCTTGCATGACTGGATGCCATGTATTCTGCCTCTATAGTTGAAAGTTCCACTACATACTATCTCTTTCTCATCTAACATACTGTAGCTCTAAATAAGTTAAACAAATACCCACTTGTATACCTTCTATGATCAAGATATCCAACCCAGTTTGCATCAACAAAGCCATGGATCTCCAAAAATTTGTCCAATCCTCATCTTTCTTGGTATCATATATCATAATCACTAGTGCCACATAAATACCTGAAAAACTGCTTCACTTTTGTCCAAATCGCCTTCCCTGGTTTTGACATAAACTTGCATGTGCAATGTCTACTCTAGTATAGACCATTTCATACATCAGCCTACTAATTGCACTTGCATATGGAACATGGGACATGTCCTCTTGCTCTTCTTGTGTCTTGGGACACTATTCAACAAATAATTTTACACCTACAAGAATACAAACCTTCACCGGTTTACTATCCTAAATATCAAAACTCTGTAATGTTGTCTTGACATACTTCCTCTGGTTTAACCATAGCTTCACCTTTGCCCGATATTGTTTAATTTTCATGCCCAAAATATAGTTTGTAGCACAAAGATATTTCATGTTGAATTTAGGGGACAATTGGGTCTTCAATTCTTGGATAATTTCTTTGTTATTTCCAGTCAACAACATATCATCCACGTACAAGACAAAGTAAATAACACGGTCACCGGAAATAATATAACACACACCCAACATGAACAAAAGTAATATAACCAATAATATAATGCCTAAACTAGTTTAAAGAATTTACCACTTCCAAGAGTTCCTTTTTAGTGGCAGTATAGTTTAACTCAGCTTTGGAAATATTTTTACTCATGAAATTGATAGCATAAGGAAATTTGTTTTCCACATATCCTAAGGCTAAAATACATCTTTTTCTGAGGCACTTATGTGTATATGGAAAGGTAATGGCTAGTTTGAACCCCTAAGGATGGGTTTAGTGGTTATATTTTCTTTTAGTAGTTGAAAGACTTCTTCACAATTGTTTTTCCAATGAAAATATGAATCTTTAGCTAGAAATCCAAAACAAGGGTGAAGCCAATTTAATAAAGTCTTTAATAAACATTCTATAACACCCAGCTAAATTAAGGAAACTCTAGACATCTCGTTGTTTTTTAGGGATATGGACCCTTTTAATGCTGGAAATTTTGTTTGGATCAACCTGTATCCATTCGTTGGATATATAATGGCTAAGGAAAGTCCCTGTATCCCTCAAGAATTCACATCTCTCAGGACTCAATGAAATTTTTATTTCAATGCATCCTTTTAAGACTTTACACAAATTAGAAATAGCTCCCTGGAAGTCACATCCATAAGGAATGAAATCATCCATGTATATATTAATAGAGTCATGAACACGTTCAACAAATATACTTAGAACTGCGCTCTGGAAAGTAGAAGGGGCATTTCACATATCGAATGGAAGGACTCTATAAGAGAAGGTACCTAAAGTACATGTAAATGTGGTCTTATCTTGGTTTTAGGGTTTATTTGGATTTGGTTGTACCCACTAAATCCATCAAGGAAGGAGAATAATTTATTTCCTACAAGGACATCTAGGACTTGGTCAATAAAGGGAAAAGGAAAATGGTCCTTCTTGGTATCCTTGTTAATTTCTTGGTAACCAAAATAGATCCTCCACTTCCCATTTTTCCCTGGGACTAAAATAAGAGGTGATGCCCACTGACCATCTGATATGGGGTATGTTAACCCTGCATCTAGTAACTTCTGCAATTCTTCTTTCAAAATGTCCTTAGGATGTGGGTTCATCCTTCTATGGGGTTGGTGAACAGGTGTGCATCCCTTTTTGATGCAAATATGATGAGTACATACTAAGTGATGCACACCTTTTACTTCCTTATAATCCCAAGGAAAAATTTTCAGATGTTTCCTTAACACACTACATAAATATTCTTCTTGCTCAACAAAAAGACAGGGATTTATCTTTAGAGTTTTGGATGGGCCAATGTACAGAATCTTGGCAATTTCCAGGCTATAGTCAACAAAGAACACTTTGTTCCAATGACTACTCTTAGACTCTTTCCTCAATTTCTCAACTGGTATGGTAGTGGGAGGTTGATTTTGTAACATATGGTCAATAATTTCATATTCATCAAGCTTCCCCCCTCGTATAATAGTTTCTAGAGAGTAGACTAGGTAGAGGGATGTTTGATAAAATTATTCCTCTTACTCCTCCTCTAACCATAAGTGTAAATCACTCTCAACAAAAGGCTGAGAAGGAGGATACAACACAATTTCTTTTGATAAATGTCCATTTTTAATAGTCATGTTCCCAGCCCTAAAACTAATGTAGGCATCAACAGTGACCAACCAAGGTCTTACTAGAATGAGAGGATAGCTATTAAACTTGGTTTTGGGCTAGAGGACCAAGAAATTCTTGGGATACTCCCAAGATTGCATGGAGACCATGACATCCTTAATAAATCCTTCTTGAGATATTCTGGATCTGTTTGGAAGCTGCAACACTGTAGTGGTCTTCATCAAAGTCCCTTGGAGTTTGAGTTTCAGCATGGTTTCCCTGGTCATTACATTGATATCTACCCTAAGATCAATCAAAGTATTAGGTAGCATAATTCCATCAATGTGCACATCCACTACTAGGCCACCAAGGTCCAACTATTGTATTGAGATCACCCTCCCAAGCATCATATTACATAGTTGTCCAACAACATTCATTGTCAGGGTATCTCTTCTTCTTCTCCAAAGTATTTTGAAACATTCCTCTTTAATAAGCTTGTTGTAAATAGGAACATCTTTGATGGTCTAGAGAAGGGGTATCCTGAAACAGAAAAAGATCAATTCTCCCAAACTTTCAGCCTCTTCTCTGGTGCATTGTTTAGGGTGGACCAACCTTTTAGGATAAAGAGGTGCATTGACTTGAGGGACAATCTCCTCCTTCTCTTCTTCAATTCTTTATGTGGATAAGGTGGGTGATTATCTCGGTGCACCTTCCCATACTTAAGGTTCATCTCTTGGATTTCTATTGTACAAGTAGGTCGAATATATCCCCATTGTAAACTTGTTGTGCTTTATTTTTCTTCAGGTTCAGATTGGGCTGAGCAGGAATTGGAGGTTTCTTAAATGGATTTTCGTGAGGAGGTTTTGGTTGAGGTTGAGGTGGAGCTATTAAATCGGGAGGTTGGGTGGTTTGAGGCCTTCACCCTAGTGAGGGTTTCACCCATTCAGAAGGTTGGGGTGGATATGGCTGAAAAGGAGGGTTGATACACGGAGGAGGATATCGGGAAGTATAAGAAGAAGTAGGATGTGTGGACCATTATATATGAGTGGAAGGTTACTAAGGTTGGAAAGGTGCATTTTTATTTGGATTATAGCGATGATAATGTGTACCTTCCATGCCTTATCGATATGGCCATGGACCTAGGGCCCTCCTTTGGATAATGAAGCACAATTGTTTGGAACCACCTTCTACCTGTCCTTGTTATACAACCTTTAGGCAAAGCAGAGAGGGACATTTATATTTTATGATTCTCTTCACAGACTAATTATAATTCTATTGAATTTAGTGTACATTCATTCTTAGGATGTATTTTAGTACACCAAGGGAAGAAGATATATAGTTCCCTCTCTACTTCCTCTTTCCTTATTTTGATTTTGTTAGTATCCATCTACAAGGAAAATATATGAAAATTTTCACTCTTAAAATATTCCAACATACTTCCTATCTCATGCTTAATGGTTGTTGTGGACGGAGAGGAACTAACCAAGATTTGTCTAGACCTACCCTTCTTCCTAGAAACTCTAGAGTGATTCTTGGATACAATTTCGAAGTCATCATAAGGTAATTGGTAGATATCTCCTCCAGAAAAAATCTTGATGGTTTCCATTACCTGCTCCTTGATCCCTCAGAGAAGAACTAGCTTGAGTGAGTCAGGGTCAAATGTACAACTGGCCCTCCTATAATTGAGTTGAAACCTTTCCTCATAGTCCTCCAAATATTCATCAGGTCCAAGGGTCATCGTAGATATTTCCTCATTTGTTTCTTTGGGCATATAGTAATCCCAATATTTTTCATTGAAGGATTATTGCATTTGGGTTGAGGTAGTGATGTTGCCTCCAGGTAGGCTCATAAACTAGAGCAAGATTATGTATTTAAGGGTAGAAGGAAACAACTTCAACTTTTTCTCATCAAAGGCATATTCATAGGTCCTACAGACAACAACAAACTCAAACATAAAGGTTTTTGGATCCTTAGAGGTTAGGCCATGTAAATGTGTTAGGGAATAGGCCTTCTATTTGTCATTCTAGGCTCTCCATTAGTTTATATGGTAGGGAACATCCCATTTTTTCAGATTTTATCCATACTTTTGGTAGGTGAGATAGGTTCTTCTTATCCTATATGTTCTTCAAAAATTTTATTTTGATCTTCTAAAGGATTGTCCAACTCCCCTGTAGTTGGACAAGCAAGTACACAGTCACCAAAGAAGAATGAAGGTTGAATATTTTAGGAGGTGGGGTTTTTTGGTAAGAATTTCCCTTGGTTATCCCTACTCTTACGAGGAATGAAAGAACAAGTCTTCTTTTTGAATTTTTAACTTTTTGTTCAAAGAAATAAGACTGATGCAAAATAGAAAAAAGGTAAGCAATTCCTATGTAGAAGCAAAAACTACTTAAACACCTCGATAAAAATGGCACCAAAACATGATGGGCTCTAGTATTCCACCAAGGATATTGCAAGTCCCAAGGGATTCCTAGCTCAAATTATCAAACTGG
The DNA here is from genome assembly GCA_000404065.3 of Pinus taeda. Taxonomy (NCBI): domain Eukaryota; kingdom Viridiplantae; phylum Streptophyta; class Pinopsida; order Pinales; family Pinaceae; genus Pinus; species Pinus taeda. The sequence goes on from APFE031498317.1 coordinate 324,719, forward strand.
AGTTTCTACAAACTTAGAGGTGATAGTGCTATATCTAGGACATGTTAGGCTCTGCTCATGTCACTCTTTTTCATTAAATTAGATGAAGGTGTTCAAATATGACTCCAACTAATTACTGTGGAAGCTTGTGAGGAAAGCATAAATTAACATGATTCTAGCTACAAAGGTGAAAATTCCATTCATTAAATGTAAATGATAATTGAAATTGCATGAAATAAGAAAGATAATCTATCTACAGATGTAAACCATGCTACTCTACAGTTAATCCACTCAATAACCTATATGTCTACTCACACTTGCTTGAAAAGGACAAATTCAATATTTAACATACTCATGGGAAAAAAATATTAATTCTAACTTTGTTTTTCTATGTAATGGTTGTAGTGATGAAGTAATGAGGTTGGAGTCATCCTAGAGCCTTCCCTAATCAACAAATCATAGTTTGGGGGCCATTATTTAACTTCATTACGCCAAAGTCAAGGTAGGAAGCAAAATTGGTTGGTGAAAGTAGTGCTACAGAGTCGCTACAGGAGGTGTTATAGGAGGTCTTGTAATGCTACAAGAGGAGGATCCAAGATATTTTGAGGACTAAAATGGGGCCTTGAAGGTAGAGGAAGGTGGGTGAAGGTAGAAGTAGGTGAATAAATGGTGTGGGAGCCCCTTATCCAAGATTTATATGTCTTAGAGGCTTGTAATTCACCAAATTCGATGCCCACAATATCCTTAATTTATCTTAAAAGAGTGAATTTGGAGACACAATTTGGACGCAAGGTGAGGTACCGAGGAGGAAGATGGAAATGTCTAGGTGGATATGGAAAGGTGTGTTCACCCATGCAGATCCACGCAGTTCCTGCAACGATACAACTACATACATCCAATGATCATTAATGTAGTAAAGTAAATAATTATGGAAAATATGAATTGAGTTTTATTGAAGTCTACTCTAACCTACAACACAACTTGAATTATCAAACCAATGCTACTAAATTCTAAGTTGTAGAGATTAAATATAAATCAAAATTGCGATATAGTACTTAACACTTTCTAAGAAAGCATAAACAAATATTTTTGAGTTGTTATTGTGGATGTTTCCAATCACTCCTCCCACAAGAGAGGTGATAGGCAAGCCTACAATGAAAAGTTTTTTATGATGTAACATCTATTGAAACAATTAAAGAATTGTAATGCTTTGAAACAAGAATAACAAGGAAATATAAGAGAGGGAGTAAAAACTATGGGTTGGGCCCAAACCCAATGGTTTTATTCCTCCAAAATTAACTCAGATGCAAATTGATAGTAAACTTCTCATTAACATGAAATTCTAGTCACACACATCATGAAAAATAATAATGACAATGTCAAGTACTTAGGCTCTCAGTAGCTACTCCTAGTTTCAAGAAAATTTTGAATCCTGATGAGAATTTCCACTTGTTTATGTATACTAACATTATTGAAGGTAATATTCCTTGAAAGGAGGAATGCTCCCCTCTAAAATCTCAATCTTTATGGATATGGTTCCATTTGACCTTTTCATGCACTTGGAGTTCCTCGTTTGTAAGTGAATTTGAGTTGTTGGAGAGGATTATGTGATCTCAAGTTGAGCTAGGGAGTTAATGAGCTGGGAAAGCTCCCTATATTTTCTCTAGGTGTCCCACTCAAGCCTGTGTGTGATAAATATAACCAAAAATGCTTCTTTGACTTGCATATTAATCACATTAGGCCATCCAATATGAAAACCACCTTATAGTCTTCCTAGTAAGCATATTATGGCTAAAAGTGCGAACTAATGTGATAAAATGAGAGTTTTAAGGTTTGGAGGATAGCACAATTAATTCCAAAAGATATCTATTTATGGGAACCATGAATTATACAAGAGCTATTTGGATGATTTTAATGAAAGAGAAATTATAAGTCGATATCCAGTTCACAAATTTTAAAGCTCATGTTTAGAATGAGTAGGATTTGAAAATCAAGTGCTTAAGATCTGATAGAGGAGGTGAACACATGTCTAAGAAGTTTAAATAAATTTGTGAATAGTTTACTATTGAAAGGAAATATTGAATTTCCAAAAATCTACAGAAAAATGGTGTGGTGGAGTAGAAGAATAGGTTAATTCAAGATATGACATGAGAAGTGATGGATGAGGCTAATGTTGTGCATGTATCTTGGGGATAAGTAGGTCAAGTATAATTTTAATTGGAAAACATAATTATGCTAAAGAGAAATAGTGACAAGACTTTTGAGCTATGGAGAGAAAGGCATGCAAAAGTAGATCATCTAGATGTTTTTGGAAACAAGTGCTATATAAAGTGCAGGAATGAAAATCTTAGAAAAAACTATTCATGAGTTGATGAAGGTATTATTATTGTTTATTCATTGAAAATAAAATGCATCAAGTACTAAAATAAAAGGACCAAGAAAATAGTACACTATATTTATGTCCTATAGGATGAGACCTTGCTAAAATATAAAGAACCTAAAAGACTAGTTGAAGATGATTATGATCTAATAGTATATGAATATCAAGAAGTGTTAGATAATAAATAAGAAGAAGAAGAAGAAGGAGAAGAACAATAATAATAGAAGACCCCCTTAGAATGCAAGGGTCCACCTATTCACATTCAAAAGAAGAATCCTTGGAGCCAAATCATTGGGAAGAAGGAGCTAGGAGGACAAACAAGGAGAATATTGATGGCAAATTCGAGCCAAGCACAGTTTTCATTTTTGTCCCAAGTAGATCTAAGTAGAAGGCTATGTGGTAAGAAAAAAAGCAAGACTGGGTTGCAGAGGTTATACTCGAGTATAAGGTATTGATTTTGAAGAAATATTTGCATCGATAGGTATAATAGATGTCATTAGAATGTTATTTGCATTTGAATGTTATAAGAATGAAAAGATTTATCAAATACGTGTCAAGTTATATTTATTGAAAAGTGAATTAGAAGAGGAAGTATACATAGAATAGCTTCAAATATGTTTGTATACTAATGACGAAATTCAAGTTTCTAGTTGAAAAAGGCTCTCTGTGGGATGGAACAAGCTCCAAGAGATTGGTATGAAAAGATATAAAGCACCTACAACAACAACACTTCAAAAGAGGATCAATGAACATCATCTATACATAAAATTTGAGAATGATCATTTTGTAATTATTTTTGTGTATGTACATGACATCATTTTTGGAACATAATTGGAGGAAATGGGCCATAATTTTTCTAAAGACATATAAAAAGAGTTCAAAATGTCTATGTTAGGTGAGTTGACATTCTTCCTTGGCATGCAAGTTACATAAACAGAGAATGGTATATTCATCTCTCAGTGTAATTATTTAACATAAAGGTTGTAACACTTTCGTATGGGGGATTCCAAACTGGTTAGCACACCTATGGTCACTGGTTTCAAATTGAGTACATATGATGGTTCTCCTCAGGTAAATCAATCCACTAACCATTCAATTATACAATTATGAAAATTGTAGGGTTGGTTGCAATATTTTAGTCCAATCCTAAGGAAGGTCCTTTAAATGCAGTTAAGAGGATCTTTCAATAACTCAAAGGAACCATTAATTATGGCTTATGGTATTCTAAAGGTAAATATTTCATCCTGGTTACTTATATGAATCCATATTGGGTCATAACATTCATGACAGGAAAATCATATTAGGAACAAAATTCTTTTTGGGAATTTATTTGGTCTCTTGGGAAAGTAAGAAGCAAAAATCCATTTCATTATCAATTACTAAATTTGAGTATCTAGCAGTAAAAACTTATTGCACCCTAGTAAAACTATGATGTTCAAATGTCTTAATCATATTCCCAACATGGTTGATAGCACTAGTGTCATTAGTTCCAGAAATATTGGTGTCCATTTCAAAACAAAGACAATTCCAATAAATTGTTGTTTTCTACGAGATTGAGTCACTAAACATGTTGAAATATTGGAGTATGTGGCCACTAATGACCGAATTGTAGATATTTTTATAAATCCTCTACCAAGGGAGCATTTTTAGCATCATATGAAACATCAAGGAGTCGTTCTTTTTTAGATACATTAGGATGTATCTATGGATTTGGAAATTGGTTGAAGCTTGTCTCAATCAGCTGCAAAACATTTTCCATATTGGTGGTAGTTGCTTGGTTCTATGTGCTTCATTGCAATATCTACTACTTTTGAATATTCTTTTTATCTCTTCTCAAGAGTATCATTTTCACTTTTGTAGGGGGGGGTGTCCAAAATCTTAAGGGAAGTATATATGGTAGAACTTCATGGGGACTATGTTCATCTATCTCATCCCTACATTACTAGGGTTTCTCTTTCTCATTCATATGAATTTCTCTTTCTCATTTATGTCAATGGAGGAGAGAGTGATATTAAGGAGATCAACCTAATAGGTTAGCTTTAGGTGGAAGGATCAGGGTGAGGTC
>APFE031498327.1:0-22876 GCA_000404065.3 Pinus taeda
AGGTCAAACAACCAAGGCATATCCCTACCTCAAAACCATCATACCGGTCACAACATGCACATGGAAATCAATGGGCACTATTGAGTACCAATGTCCCACAATGGCCTTGCTTTTGAAGTGCTCTACCAACATATTGTTGCATGTTCGAAAATGTTTTTAATATTAATCATGGACAAGGGAAGGTCTAATAGTTTAACATGAGAGAGAGAGTGCAATTCAAGTAGAGAAGGTCCTACAAAAAAAACTGGAATGTAAAGAATTAATAATGTGAGGACGTTAAATGCCTTCTAATGAGCGAGAGCAATGTGTCTCATAAGAATCGAGCTCTCTGCCTTGTTATCGACAGGTGGAAAAATTTCTTTTTGCAATGAGTGAGTATTGGCCTGACCAAGGTCCTAATTAGACCCCTATGCGTTTGGGATGGCTATATGCTCTCCAATACAAAGGCCAAATTTCCTGTTCTATTCCAACCTAGGTAAATGATATAATTTAACTAAATTAGGGAAAATATATGACATAATCAAATATTTACAATATACTATAAACACATTTACAACTTGTTAAGTGTGTTTAAGTGTCACTTTAACAATTTTGAACACTGGGGTGTATGTAGAATAAATCAACCATATGCAGTACTTGAAAGGTATTACATATGTTTAGAAATGGTGTTTTCCCTTACTGAAATGTGGGTTTAGTCAACCACCATATTGGTTCTCTATTTTAAGAGCTTATGAAAGACTGTGAACATATTTTTTTATATTTTCAAAATTTATTTGCATGTAATGGGATAATATATTTAATAAAAACGTGAAATCTATCTCGAAAACGAGAGCGGAAAGCTTAAACTATGTTTTTTCGAATATCACTAAATGACTTCCTGTTCACTTAGAATGAGCTGAGAATGAATCCCAATTAATTTAAACAATTTGACCGTATGATATACTTAAGAGTTTCAAAAGAAACAACAAAAGTGCATTCTAACATTTAATTGTTATCGATATAAATAAAAACGGTAGATAAAAAATACCAATGATACCTTCAAAGAAATTAAATGTCATGTGATATCCAAATCATAACATTTAGAAATACACCAATGCCCAAGTGGTCCTAAAAATTTGACTAAAATTTTATGATTAAAACTACCAATGTCTTTAAGTGCAACAATTTCCAACGCTTACTCAAATGTAAAGGGTTGTATAAATACAAAAATAAAATAAAGCAAGATAGTATTTACTTTATAAATATAGAAAATCTAAAAATTTTCTCACGTGGAAATAGAAATGAAATAAAATCCTGTCAATTCATTACAATTCTCTTGTTATTTGGGTAGGCCATTTTAATTTTGATCTTTCATTTGTGTAATTTGTGCTGGGTCATTAGACTACTTTCTAGGGGCATTTTCTTTGATGTATTGAGACCGTTCTGAAAACTACTCAGATATCTCTGAAAGATAGATATGCATGAAATTTTCAAGGCTGACTTGACATCTAGACATGAAGCTCTCTATGTATCTTTTCTTGCCATTTTACTTAGATGAAAATTTTGAAATCATTTCGATATGTTCCCAAGGAAACTAAAAGAATCTTTGTATCGTTTGTGCATCCTAAAAATTCACTTCCATGATTATCTATGCAACAATTGTCCTGTTTTCTTCTGCTACGAGTTCATTGATTACCCCCGGTTGTGATTTTCTAAGAGCTTGAGGTTGAGTCATTTCAATTTCATCTATAATACCAACCCCACTGCCCCATACAACTTCAAAAAAATTAATGGTTTCATCGATCCTTTCCTTAATTTTTTTACAATTAGAATCTTTTTTTTTTTAACATCATCGGTTGCTATATTATATTTCAAAAAAGGGTGGAGAAGGCTATTCCCCTGAGGTACATAATACGATGCCAAGAAGTATGAGGAGAGTAGGAGTTACAGTTACAAAAACCTCGTTGCTCCTGCCTTCTAGGCTTTGAGGTGAAATTTAAACTGAAATAAACCCTTACAAGTTGAAACAAAAGAAAACAACTTTTGCAGAACATTTTCAATCTATATTTATATGACTCATTTTCCTCGCTGTCGACTGTTCAGGCTGATCCTCTTCATCTCCACGCAGGGCGTTCTTCTTTTCCATCATGTATCTCAGTATCTCTATGGACTCCTTAGCATGGGCGCATCTGTTTGAAAGTAGTCTGAACTGTTCATGTAAAGATGAAATCCTGTGCAGGAACAGATTTATATCAACCTTGTATTTTTCTTTTATAATCCTGCTTTGTTTTTCAATCTTTTCCTCCATGATCATTTGCTGACTGTCCATCTTGTTGTCCAAAATTTTGTTGGGCTCTTAGCTGTTCGAGCTTTGCTTGCGATCTGCGACGGTTGCGATGTGGCTTGTGATCTGCGACGGCTGCGAACTGCGACGAATGCGATCTGCGATGTGACTTGCGATCTGCGACGACTGCGATCTGCGATGTGGCTTGTGGTCTGCGATCTGTGACTTCTTGGCTTGCGATCTGCGACTGATGCAATGATAGGTTAAGTCTTATTGTAATGCAACAGCGGGTCCGCATACAATGATCGCAATCGGGGGGATTGTATTTGCTATAATTCATAGTGATGGGCAGCAGGAGATCTATCTGGTCCTGAACTTGACAAAGGCAAGCCGTTTGAGATACAGGAAGGGCGGGCCGCAGGGAGCTCACAGGCAAGCAGGTATGGCGTGAAATCGAAAAGGAGGAGTAGGGGACAAAAAGGATGCGGATAAGGGTGAGAAAAGGGGCATAGATAGAGTTCAAGATGGAGATTGAAGAGCGTGGGGGGAGAACCAAAAAGAGATAAGGAGAATCGGGAGAGCGATTCGGAAGCGCAGAGAAGGGATGGCCGGGAGGTAGAAGGACAATTGGTCCACTGACAAGAGGTGAGGAAGTGATGATTCCAAAGAACTGCCAGATCCCTATGCGGATCTTAGTCACAGGCCGAATGAGGACAATCTTTGACCAAACTATCATATCGGATGAGATGAGGTGTTGATCGGATCCTGGAGGTCTCTTCATCATGGTATATGCTGAAATGATTCCATGCCATTGCAGAAAAGGGAGCCCAATGGTCTGGCACAGGCTTTGTTGGCTTGACTATTAGCAATTTTATTGAGCGATCGCAAAACATGATAATAGCGCACGTCTTTTATGGTGTGTCCTAAGATTTGGCACCGTATGATAATTTGCTGAACGAGAGCATTGGGAAGATCCCTGTTCTAGACCATTGCACTGATGACTATCGCTGAGTCTCCCAATGTCATGACTGTGTCTATACCAAGCTTCCCAAGTTGGATAAGACCTTGGTAAAGGGCCAGGGCTTCTTCTCTATTATTGGAAGTGTGGCCAAGACCCCACTTGTATGAGAGTATTTTATCCCCATTAGCATTAAAAATAGCTCCTCCCGCCCCTGCTACCCCGAGATTCGACTTTGAGGCCCCATCGAAACAGAGATAATGCCTATTGCTGTTTTTAAGCCAACCTGCAAATTCTTCCTCTTTTAGACTGATCTTCTAGTTAGGAGAAACATTGTTGTTTCTATTGCTAGCAATGTTGCCCTTTTGATTGCTGGTGTTTTGGTCTAACAGGTGTCCAATGAAAATGCGTTCTTCTATGCTGAGTTCACTGACATATACACTTCTCGGATTCTTAACTGAGATGATCTCAAGGGAAAGACTCCTTGCCTTGGTACAAAGACTTCTAACAGTCGAATCCTTATCCTTTAAAACCTTCCGATTTCGTGCCAGCCAGATATTCCATAGCATGTTGTGGGGAAGAATATCCCAGACTCTCTTCACTGTGTTATTTTTCCTATGCTGCCCAGGGTAGTTTTTTTTGCATTTGTAAAGAATTTCTCCTATGTTGTTTTGGGTGTTCCATGGGATTTGATTGTTATGAGATAAATTCCTCCAGCAGTCGATGGCAAAAGGGCATTCAATAAAGAGATGATGCATTGATTCTTCATCAGCTAAGCAGTTAGGACATCGAGAGGGGCCATTGATTCCCCTCTTTTGCAGATTTTTGGCTGTGAGGACTTTCCCTTTGAGGAGGGTCCAAAGAAAAAAATTAAGTTTTGGAATTGCCTCGGATTTCCAAACCACCTTCCAGTGGTTCCAACTTGGCATGGGGAAGCTGATGTTGCAAATGTAATGGTGAGCAGCTTGGATGGTGTAAGAGGATCCGGATGGGTCCCAACAAAACCCATCAAGATCGTTCTTTTTGACAAGGGCTATACTGTGCAAATGGGATTGAAGGGCAGAAAGACTTGAGTTAAGGCCATTGGGTATGGCTGGGAAGGCCCAACCTAACCAAAGAAGGGTGTGAGGATCCCATTGGGAGATTTGGTCCAGGAACTGTATGCCTGTTCTTTCAAAAAAGGAAAGGATATGGTGGACTCCCCCATGTCTGTTTATTGGCTGTTGAACCATGATTTTGTCAGCTCCAATATTGATGCTTGCACCTCCCTTGGGGATTTTAGAAGTATTTTGAGCAATTAGTGGAATTTCTCTCTTGCATAAACGCCAAATTTTGGAGGAGTCTCTATTGGGAATATCTCGATCAAGAAGCTGTTGTCTAGGAAAATTAAGATATTTAATTTCTAGAACTTTTTTCCACCATGCTGGGGGTCCGGTAATGAGTCTCCAGACAATTTTGCCTCCAAAGGCTAAATTGAGAAATTTAGGAGATCTAATTCCAAGACCTCCTCGGTCTTGGGGCTGGATCACCTGCTTCCAATTGATCAAGTTGAATTTCTTTTTATCATTCCCCCCCCCCTGCCCCCCCGCCATAGGAATTGGTGAAGGACGATTTCCATTTTGTTGTGGAAGGAGGTTGGAGCTTGAAGAAGAGAAAAATGATATAGGGGGAGAGAAGATATACCTAACTTGAGAAGAATGAGGCAATCAGCTGGGTTGAGCCAAATGGATCCCCACTGCTGTACTTTTCTTTTCATTTTGTCGAGTACCATGTCCCAGACTTCTGCTCTCAAAGGTCCAGCACTTATAGGCATGCCCACGTAAGAGAAGTGAGTCCAATCATACTTGCATGTGACTCCAAAGATGTTGGCGATATTGTGGAGCACCTGTACTGTTGTGTTCCAACCATATATGCAGCTTTTCAAATTATTTACCATTCCGCCAGAGTAGCTCATGTATTTGTCAAGGAGAGTTTTGAAACGCTTGGCTATTGTAGTGGAGGCCCCTCCAATCAGCAAGGTGTCATCGGAAAATTGTGAATGATTTATGTTCTTGACCTCGTTCCCAAATTTTATTCTTGTGATTAAGCCAACCCTCCGGTTGAAGTCCAACACCCTGCTAAAGGATTCAACCATTAGAATGAAGAGATAAGGAGAGAGAGGGCAACCTTGTTGGAGGCCTCTGGAGGATTGGAAAACTTCTCCAGGTCTGCCATTTACAAGAGGGAAGATCCATGGCCCTGAAATGCAGGCTCGAATGAGGTTGAGAAAGCGGTCATCAAATCCCATCTTCTTCAAAGTTGCCAAGAGTAAGGAGTGTCTCACTCTGTCAAATGCATTGGCCAGATCAATCTTGTGAATAAACCCTTTCTCATTTCTGGTTTGACTCAAGTGGATGGCTTCTTGCACAAGTAAAATGGAATCAATTATCTGTCTGTTGGCTAAGAATCCCCCTTGATTTTCGGAAATGAGGGAAGGGAGCAAAGGCTTTAGGCGAGTAGCAATGATTTTTGTCAAGATTTTATAGGAGTTACAAAGTGATATGGGCCTGAAACGAGCAAAGGAAGATGGCCTGTTTTCTTTGGGGATGAGTGCTAGATGAGTGGCATTGGTATATCCTCCTATTTTGCCTTTTCGTTGGATCCAATTGAGCATTTTTGTCAAGTCCTTTTTAATAATTCCCCAGAATGCTCGATAAAAGCAAATGGGAAAGCCATCCAGTCCCAGGGCTTTATCAGGTTGAAGAGTCTAGATAGATCTCCTGATTTCCTCCTCATCTATCTCCTTGCTTAAAATGTCATTCATGTCCCTTCTTATCCCTGTTGGGAGATGCTGCAATAAATCTGTATAATCCTTTGCTTCCTTTGCTTCAGTTAGCAGGCCCCGATAGTGATCTGTAGCAGCTCTTCGAATGGCTTCTTGAGTGCTTTGTCTATCACCTTCAGCATCTAGGATGGAGCTTACATTATTCCTTCTCTTTCTAGCTGTCGTTTGCTTGTGAAAAAAGGCTAAGTTCTTGTCACCCCCTTGTAACCATAATTGTCTCGACTTGAGCCTCCATTTTGTTTCCTCTTCTCTGTTAACTCGATATAGCTGTAAGTAGAGTTCATTCTCCTACTGTTTGTTCTCTTGGGAAAGGCCATTTTCCTCTATTGCTCTTTGAATACTCTCCAGATTGTTCTTATTTTCTTTTTTTACCTTCTCTGGTTCTTGATACTTTGTTTTAGCCCATTCTTTTATGGCTTTTTTTTGTTTTCCATAGTTTTGTTTCCCAAATGAAACCGGGAGAGCCTTCCACATGTTGGATCCAAGAGCTGTAAACAATTCCTGCAACTGTTGGTATATCATTCCAGAGAGAACTGTATTTGAATGGGATGGGCCCAAGGGGCCTATGATTTTCTAGCATTAGAGTTATTGGGAAGTGGTTGGAGGCAGAGCACGTTAGGATGTTAGCATATCCGACAGAGAAAGCAGAGAGAAGAGTAATATTGATGAGAATTTTGTCTAACTACTCCATGATGTTACCAGCACCCATCCTGCAGTTGTTCCAGGTGTATCTACGGTTTTTTGGAGGAACATCCATAAGATCATGCTCCTGCATGATATTTTCCAACTGTATTCTATATGGATCAGGTGTAAAACTGCCTCCCCTTTTCTCATTAGTGTGGAGGATTAAATTAAAGTCACCTCCTAGAATAATGTTAGTGTTCTCTTTTGCATCCAGACTGTCTTTTAGATCATGCCAACAACTATCCTTATCTCTGCTGTGGTTCGGCACATAGATGTTGTAGATGATAATGGCTTGCTGATCTACTTTATTTTCTAGAGTTGTTTTGATACAGTGTTGATTTATTGCTTTCGAAATACAGTTCCAGATATCTTGATTCCAAATTGTTGCTATTCCTCGTGAGGCTCCTCTTGCCTCACAAATGCTTCCTCTATACTGTCTCTGCTGCTCAATGACTTTACTCATTTCCTTGTGGTTTTGTTTTGTTTCTTGTAACATAATAATTCCTGGCTTCTCAGAAATGATAATATCCCTTAGGGCTGCTACCTTAGAGGGGTGCCCAAGTCCCCTGATGTTCCAAGATAATATTTTCATCATTGGATATGCGGTGTGCGGGGAGGTGCTTGCCCCCCTTGGTCCTTGTTGATTGCTTCTTTGTCATGGTGTCCCAGGGTATAAGTTCCTATGGTTGTCTACATTCCCATTGCTATGTCCTTTTTGTGTGTTCTCATCCCTATGCTGCTTGGCAGATTTCTTGCTCGGGCCAGGTTTCTTGGAGGGTTCACTAGAACCCCCGTGATCTTTAGATGAGCTTCTGGTAATTTTATTGAGGGGAGGATCAAGGAGAGGTTGAGAGGAAATAATAAGAGGCAATGAGGATTCGATAGTGTCATGACGTTGGCTTTTAGGGAGAGGGGGCTCCTGGGGATCGGGGGGGAGAGGACAGAGAAGGGGTTGGATGAGGGAAGGGTCTGGGGACGGGAGAGGGGAGGTGGCTTAGAGGGAGTAGGGGAGGAAGGGGTGAAATGGGCTGCAGAAGAGGTCGAAGGGCCTGAATTAAGGGGAGCTTTTACTGAAGAGACCGATTTCTTTTTTTTGACCATTTCCCATTGTTCTTCTTGTAATCCATTTTCTACATCAATAAGCTTAGTGCATCTATTGGCAAAGTGGCCATATTCGTGACATACCTTACACTTAAAGGGGATCTGCTTGTAGTTCAGTTGTTATATGTGGCTCCAGTCATCCACTTTAAGCTTGATGGCTTCCGAGAGGCCTTTGCCGACGTCCAATTCAACGCAGATCCACGCACAGGCTTGCATATTTTCTTTTGGTTCATTGCAATCAATATATTTACCGACTGCATTCCCAATAGTGCGAGTTGATTCATCTCCCCAGCAATGAAGAGGGAGGTGAGGGAGCCGGACCCAGACCGAGACAACACTAGGAACATCCAGCTCTGGATCGAAATGTGGGGTCCATTTGTTGAGATACAGGCCCCTTGAGTCCATGAAATAGGGCCCATTTCTGAAGATTAAGTCCTTATCTTCTTTAGTTTCAAAGTGGAAGGTGAAGTACCCTTTCCCGCAAAATTTGATGGAGATTTTCCCTTGTATTTTGTCAGACCATTTCCTTTCAACCCATCTTTGAACAATTTTTGGAGATGGCCAGAGGCCTGTGAATTGACCTATAAGTCCTCTTTCTGCTAGGGACAGGGCAGCCATGCATGGGAGAACTGGGGGTAGGCTGACCTCCTGAAGAACATCTTGCTTTTTGATAAATTTCGAGATTGCTGGTTGGGGGTGCTGTGGGGGCAACGATTTAATCAGTGTTGAAAAAGCCTGTTGAGGATCAATCCCCTCCAGTGGAGCTTCCGGAGGGGCCATGGAAGGGGCCGAAGCTTAGTCTCTTGCGCTGTGATCGCCTAGGCCTCGTGCGGCTGCAGCTCGGGCTGACCAGAAACCCTCGTCCTTTTTTTGGGAGGGGTGGAGTATTAATGGTGGATATATTCTCAGAAGATTTTTAGAATCCCTTTCACCTATAATGAAGCCCACATGAGATTTTTATAATTCTTGGATAATTTCTCAATGTTTTGTGAATTAAATTATATTTCCCAACCAATAATCATGCCAAATATCTGACTTATTATCTTTCCATCTTCGGTTGATGAATCAATATTTAGTGAGAGATACAATTATTGAAATAAACTGTAAATTTTATTCGTTTACTTGGAGAATTTATCTTGTACCCCTTTGAGTTGTTCGTTAACCTTTAAAGCATGTTCTTTAAAAACATTGATTCTTACAGTGGCCTCCTCAATCTGCTTTGTTTGTTTTTGTGGGGACTTGATCTGTTTTTCATATGTTATGGAAATTGTTTGCAGATTGGCATCTTATTCTTCTTTAAGAATTACAATTTAACCGCTCTAAAATTGTTTCAAAGAATCAATTTGTTGGGCATGTTTTTTTATCTAACTCTGCCAATCTAGCTTTCCAACCCTGTTCTAAATCTGATTTTTCCAAATGTTTGTTTTTGTGGGGACTTGATCTATTTTTCATATGCTGTGGAAATTGTTTGTAGAGTGGCATCTGATTCTTCTTTAAGAATTATAATTTCATCACTCTAAAATTGTTTCAAAGACTCAATTATTTGGGCATGTTTGTTATCTAACTCTGCCAATCTAGCTTTTCAACCCTGTTCTAAATCTGGTTTTTCCAAACTGAGCTTTTCCTCCATTTATAATATCGCGAGAGCATATCCTTCTCTAAGAATTGAGGCATGTTCTTGACACTGTTGTTCACCAAATAACTCTCTCTTTTCAAATTCTTCTTCCAATTCCTTAAGTTTGTTCAAATTTTTATGAAATTCTTCAGATAACACCCTGACTAAGTTTTGAATATAAGTCAGAAAATCTCCTAATGCTTATGCCAATTTTGGTGCTTTCTCTTTAGGATTTCCTATAGCCTGTCAAATTAATTCTGAGATTGTTTGAATATAATCATTGTTCCTTTTATTGGACCTCTTAACGACTGTTTTTTTTTGGGAATTATAGTAATATTCACTTAAAGAAAACATAATTTCAGCAACTGGATCTACTTCAAAAATTTGTTTGAAAATTAAAGATGAAAAAGGAATATTGATTAAAATGGGGGTGACTGATATCTCTAGAGAAATATCTTCCATAACACGTATTAATGAACTTGGGGTCTATAAAATATGTTGAACTGGATCCTCTTGTATGCCTTGAGAAATTGTCACATATTTTGGAATTGTTTGTGGAGAAACATCTTGAATTCCTAAAGAAGGTGATAACAATTTTTCTTGAGTCTCCTTAGTGATTTATTGAACAATTGTTTGAAGAGTTTCATGAGCCTTAATTGACCCTCTAGATTTCTTCACCTCAGAGGAATCAATTTCCATATGATCATCAGGATAACTTATCTAGTCGGGAGATTCAATATCTATGATAATTTTATTTGAAGAGAAAGGCCTTGTTCTTGAACTGTCATTTGTTGTGTACCCTAAGAATGTCTCGATGCTTCTATATGACTGATATCTTATTGAACATGATATTTATATATTGGAATGGAAGAAACAAGTAACTCTGAAGGCTTCAAAACCTCAACATTGTCTTCCTATGTAGATTGATAACCAAAGTTTGAAGGAATATCTGTGAAACAAAAGCTAACACCCTAAAAAGAGTCAATCTTTCAAGTGACGTACCTGAATTTACACTTCTCTACTTGAGGTAATATTCATATGTTTCCTTTTTTAATTTCTACAACTTGACCTTTTCTTCCACACTCATAGAACGAGCATTGATGAAACTTGATCAAAATTATCATAATTGATAAAAACATAATAAAAAAGTGGTTATTGATAAGATAAACTTTTGAAAAATTGATTAAGCTAAGATAATCAACAATAATATTATTTATATCATGTTTGTAATGAGGAAGTGAATGTAACTCGATTTCCTATAGATCGTTTTCTTTTACCACAACATGCCCTATGTCTTTCAATATCATCTAGCCAATTTTGAGAGGAAAATTAGGCCATAATTTCTTTTGCATTTTATGTAATAATTTGGTAACTTCATTCAAAGCAGTTTGATTTGCAATCGTTGTGATTACCGATCTATATGGAATGAACCATGGCAATACATGAGGTCACACTTCACTTCCATAGATTCTGATGTAAGAAAATTTCTCTTCAATGAACTGATCTCCAATTTAAGATAATGCAGATTGAAATTCCTTTCTCACCCTAGGTGGAGTCCTTTAAAATAAAACGTGATGAAAATAAAGCATAATATTGTCACATATATCATAATAATGATTCTTTCATTTACTTTCCCACTGTAAGAACATAAATTTTGAATGGTTTGTTGATGGCTTAGAGAGTAATTCCATTCCATCAATGAGAAAGGAATTTATGCAATAACAATATCCATAAAATATGTCGACATAAATAAACACTATTCAAAACCTCGAAGGGAAACTAAATATAACTTAATTGCTTATGAAATGTTTTGGGATAAAATATCAGCCCAATTAGACCTCTTTGACCATTTAAAGATTCCATTAATAAGTGGAATCCTTTCTACCTTGTAATGGTCATGATTTGATTCATCATACAATCTTGCGAGCATCTTATTCCCAAATATCCGAGGCCTTTTGAAAAGTGCTATTGGATAGCCTTTTCCAATTTTTATTTTAGCTACTTGAGGATCATAAAGCCACTTATTAAAAACTAGGGTATAATCCTATTCTTATTACTAAGTACATTTTTATGAAAATCATTCAAAAATTATGTATCCAGAAGAATTTTAGGAGAATTAATCTTATAGCTAGACCTAAGAACTTCAAGTCTCCAAGAAGCAATAACATTTTTATTCAGATCAATAATGGAGCAAGTTTGACATGAGCTTGAAAGATAATCTAATTTAGCATGTTGTAGTAAGGCAACGCGATTGGCTTGGTAGCAATTTTGTGCAATTCAGTCCTTTTAACTGCTTCATATTCCATAGCTTTATCAAACAAGTTATCATATGAATTTTCAGGGTCATTCTATTCACTTTGTTCAAAGCAATAATAGATTTCTTCCCATGAAACATTTTCTGCATCCCAGGTCTTTTATATTGTGTCTCAAAGAAATAATGAATTGTGATTTTTTCCCCAGTTGTTGGAAGTTCTGTTGCTTTCATCTTCATTTTCATATTCTAGATTGTGGACCTTGAAGATTGTGTTTTTCCCTTCTTTCCCATTGTTTCACCTTTAAACAACCCATAGAATGCTACAATATGCTAGTTTAACAAAAATGAAAAGTTGAATTCAAAAGAAATATAGGTTAATACTAACTGGAAAAAATCAAACTCTTGAATAACTGGTAGGTCTTTCCTAGAAAATCGAGAAGTTGAGTGCGAAGAGAAAAGGAGAATTTAGAGTTTACAACTCAATTTACTACACAATAATGGTTTTTGGAAATAATAAACAAGTAACTTTTTGAAAATCTCAGAGAGTTGATGGTTTCTTGAAAAGAGTAAATAT
The DNA here is from genome assembly GCA_000404065.3 of Pinus taeda. Classification (NCBI taxonomy): domain Eukaryota; kingdom Viridiplantae; phylum Streptophyta; class Pinopsida; order Pinales; family Pinaceae; genus Pinus; species Pinus taeda. The sequence continues at coordinate 12,274 of APFE031498327.1, forward strand.
GTGATTTTTTGAAAATCTCATAGAGTTAATAACCTATAAACATGTGAAGTGAAACCATTAAATATCAATAAAGGCAACACTAAATCATCAACAATGTGTCATATCAATGGAAAAGTACGCGGTTCGGTGTTTGGTGAGTATGCGTGTTTATTAAGTTAACACTGAAATGAGCACCTAGTAGCTGACTATCAAGTTCACAAGTATCAAATTTTATTGAAAAAGGGCAAAAAATGTAAATTCATTGGAATACCCTTGAGGTTGGGATGATCGACATTCAGGAGGCCAAGATGATCGAGGTGATTGGGAGGATGGAAAATCGGGATGATCGAGTAAGAAGTTGTAGTGCAAGTATCGACTTCTAACCCATCTGACCTAAAAGCATATTTAGAGTAAGACAATAACGCTTTTATTACTTTAAGTATTTCAAACAATTTTTTTTGAGTGATATAGGAAAAAAATTATTTTAAAGGGTTCTTGTTTTTTTAATTTCCTTCATGGAAAAATGGAAGGTTGTTGTAGACCTATGAAAAAATCATGACACATTGTGAGAAACAATTATCTCTACCGATAAGTATTTAAAATTCAAATATATCCTAAAGCTTTAGAAATTTTATCTAAAATTATAATCAATTTGAAAATGCTTGGCATTTAGAAAATAGGGTAAGAAATCAAAACAAGTACCCATAACATGCTTGGAATTTTAAAGAAGAGCCAAGTGATGAAGTGCATTTATCATTTCAAGACATAATATCAATCAATTTTGAACTTCTAATACTCAGTTTTGAATTTTAATACTATCAAAACAATTTGCAATATGTTTTCCTTTTCTCTCTTTTATTCTACATTTGTTTGCTGCTCTCGAGCATCTATAGCCTTGATAAAGATGCCTTAATATCATAGAATAATTTACTCGCTTCCAGCAAGCACCCATAGCCTCAATGAGTTTCCTAATACTTCCCACATTTCGTTTTTGAAATGCTTTCAACTCCAATTTGATATCCTTTTGATTTGAATATGTGTATTGCTTTTGCAAGTTTTTGGATATCTAAGAAATCGGGTGATGTGAGAGTTATTTTAATTGGCAAATGTTTTGATGCATTAATAATTATAACCTACCATTTTATTATTCATCATCAATAAAATAAAGTTTGTTATTTTATGTGAAAGTGAATGGAGCTCTCCTAAAAATATCAGTAAAGTATTTTCTTAATTAATGAAATCTTTTAATAAATAAAGTAATATCAAGCATAGAAGACTATATATAATTGAAGATTAATTTTCCCTTAACATTCTGATTTGTTTGAATAGTAAATACTGTAATTATAAATATACATTACTCGACAAGTGTAACCTTTGTTGAAATTATATAGCAAAAATAAATTAAAAGATAATCCTTTGAACAAAGAGAAATAAAAAAAAGCATTTACAAAGAATGAAATAAAAAAAATAAAGGAAACTAACTTCATTTAGTAAATGACAATTTACACATATGCACATTGGTCATAACTATTATCCTATGATTTTTGAGAGGTGTTCGAAATCCATGGCGGCTTGACCTAATCTTTGCTGGTCTGCAGCTTCTAGCTGCCATCTCCCTGTGGTGGGTCTAAGCCCCCAGGCAGGATTTTCTCCTCAGCCTTAGCAGGTGTTTCTTCACTGGCAGCCCCTGCTGTGGACGATCCCATTTAGCTGACTTTCCTTGCCTCTCTGCCATCTCCCTACCGTGGGACTGCCTCCTTTGTCTTTGGCTTGTGCTTTTAGTCTGTCAACGCCTGTTGCAGTTGAGCTGTTTGGCTTGTAGTTTGTCAACACCTCTTGCAGTTGAGCCGTTTGGGTTGTAGTCTGTTAGCGCATGCTGCAGTTGAGTCGTTTGGCTTATAGTTTGTTAGCGCATGCTGCAGTTGAGCCATTTGGCTTGTAGTCTGTCAGCGCTTGTTGCTTCACATTCTCGTGCCCATTTGGCTGTCAAGGCCCTGAGCTCCATCCTTCTCGGGCGCGCCCTGCTATCAACTTCGGTGGTCTTCAATAGGTTTGGTTGGTGGTGGCCGTAGGGTTCTACGCCATGGTCCTATTGGACCCTTTTTGGTGGGAATGTTGGCACCTTCTTAGGATGAGCCTCTGCAGGTTGCCACCATGCCTTTGCAGGCTAAAATTGATACATTCAACTCTTTTGTCACCTCTAGCCCAAAATTCTGCAAGCAGGGGGACTCTAAGTTTGTGAAAAAAGTTGATGATATCCCCAAAATTGAAATATGTGCCCCTCAAGCTCATTCAAGAGCTCTCTAGCTAGCTGAAAATGGCCTTATTGGGTAGTTCATCGGTCTTTGGCCTTCCCCTCGTACTGTCAAGGCCTGGGTTGGAAAGAATTGGAATCCTATGATCAAGGGGGGGGGGGTGTGATCTCCTCCTTCTGTGGTAAAGGGTTCTAAATTTTTTATTTTGAGAACCATCTGGATCATGACCTTGTTTTTCAAAGTGGTTTGTATTTTATGGGGGCCAAGGGCTCTATATGTATCGATGGAGCCCCAGTTTCAACCCCGACTATGATGTTCCTTCCTTAGTTCCTGTTTGGGTGAAACTCCCTTACCTCCCCCTACACTGCTGGAATGATGTGACATTCTGACTTATTGGGAACTCTCTTGGGAAATACATCGACTGCTCTAAACCAAAGAATGATATATTCTCCTATGCTCGAATTTGCGTGGAGGTGGACCTGGAAAAAGGGTTCCGGATGGAAGTCAACCTCTGTATGGATAGCTGGTTGCACGTACAAGAGGTTGACTATGATCAGTTTCCCTTCAAGTGTAAGTGGTGCCATGAATATGGGCACTTTGCTAAATGTTGCCCTAAAGGGGGAGAATCCATGGAGAAACCTTCTGGGGGATCAAAAGAACAATGGACTTATGTCAAGCATCATAAGTCCTTGAAGATCCTGCCCCATGACAACTCCCCCAGTTTATGGATGGCCTAGGCCCCCCTAAGTTGCCCTCCAGGTGGGGATGGCTCGGGATTGGAAACTGTGAATAAGTTTGAAGTATTAGGCTTGGAGGATGGTGTGGAAAGACCAGAACCCACCCTGCCTCCCCCTATGGTTTTTGGGTCCTCCGCCCCTTGCTCTATTCCCTAGGGCCTCCCCACCAATGGCCACATGGAGACCAGTTCAAGTCCAGAAAATGATAGTTCTTCGAAAGACTCATCAAACAAGGAGGAGGAATTGGAAGGCTTCATGACCTCTTCTAAAGGAAAGGGAACAAAAAGGAAGTTAAGCTTAGTAGAAGGCAGATCAGACAGGCCTAGGAAGAAACAACCTATATTAAATTAGAAGAAAATAGGGTGAAAAACAAAGAATGAAATTAGATGGGAAAAAACTGAGAAAGACAAAGAATTGGGAGTATAACACACTATCCCACGTTAGCTGGAAAATGTAGGAAACAAAGGAGGTGGGGGGAAGAAAGGAAACAACTCGGGCCCTAACAAGGCGGCGAAGAACCCAAAAAAGTGATTAATGATTATAATATCTTGGAACTGTAGAGGACTGGGTTCGGTAAAGAGAATCATGGAAGTGAAATCCCTCATCAACAAAGAAAGACCCGAAGTCACCCTGCTATAGGAGACCAATATGGCTGAGGAGTCTATCAAATCCATTAAACATAAATTTTGGAACACTAGCAAGATTGAAACAATCAAATCCGAATGGGCATCCGGAGGCCTTTGTACACTGTGGAATCCAACAAAGCTAAATCTGGTAAGTACTCTAAAAACTACGCACTCGATAGAAACTATTTTTAATAAAATTGAGAAGTAACAACTCTTCACTGTGATAAATCTATACATGCCCACCCACTTCCGAGAAAAGCGAGAATCGTGGAATTCCCTGATGGACCTAAAAAATATCGAGTATGGGAATAACTGCATTATTGGGGGGGGGGGGCTTTCAATACTACAATGTGTTGCCATGAAAAAGAGGGGGCTCCATAATTATGGATGCCCGTCAGGAATACATGGAGGATCTCATCTTAGCCCTGAACTTATATGATGTAAAACCCCAAAAATTCCTTTACACCCAGTCTAACAGAAGAGTGGGTCTAAATCATATTGCGACCCGTTTAGACATTTCCTGGTAGCTGAAAATATCCTAACTTTCAATCACTACCTTAAGTCATCCATCCTCCCTTGGGCTAGATTGGACCACCGATCGATTCACCTGGAAATCTCCATGCCCCTATATCTAGGGACCATTCCCTTCCGTTACTATCCTTAATGGATGGAAGTCCACAACTTCTTCGAAATGGTCTCCACTTCCTGGCCCGGCTGGATTGATGACAACCCAATTACTATATGAGAGGCCAAGATACATAGATTGAAAAGAGACATGAAAACTTGGCTAAAGGAGAACAAAAGAGAAAGGGAGTTCAATATAAAAAATATGGAATAAAAATTGATTGCAATCCAAGGGCAGATGGAAACCATGCCGATTCAAGATATGGATATACATAAAGAAGCAGAAACCTTCAAGAGCCTTCACAGATCTCTTAGAGAGGAAGAGGAGTATTGGAGATTAAAATTAAGAAATAACTAGCTTAAGGCAGGTAATAGAAATACTAAATTATTTCACAAGCACACCAATTTTAGGAAATCGAAAAACAATATCACTCAGATTACCCATGTTGGAAAGACCATCAATAAGTTTGAAGAAATCAAAAGAGCAACAATTGAGCACTATAAAAACTTGTATGCCGAGGACCACACATGGGATTTTGAGAATGAAGATTTCTTCCTTGAGGGATTTCCACCTCTTGTTTCAATGGATTGGAATAGATCACTGAATTCTCCTCCGAGGGAGGATGAAATCCGAAAGGTACTCTTTTCCTTCCCCCTAGATAAAGCGTCGAGCCCAGATAATTTCTCGACGAGCTTCTATCACTCCTTTTGGTATGTCATAAAGAAAGATCTGTGTAGGTTGGTGGGATACTCCTTTAAAAATGGAGCAATGGGGGGTGGCATAAATTATTCTTTCCTAGTCTTAATCCCTAAAGAGTTGAACCCTTCCTCATTCTCTAGATTCCATCCCATTTCCCTCTGCAATTTCTCTTATCAAATCTTTTCGAAACTGCTAGTCTGACATCTAACGCTGCTACCAACCCTCTTAATCTCTAACAATCAAGGGGGCTTTGTCCTTGGGAGATAATTTTTTGACAACATTATCCTCATCCAAGAAGCCCTGGACTCTAGTTGGAGGCAGGCTGATTAAGGCATGATTATTAAACTAGATATGGCTAATGCCTTTGACCAAGTTAGACACAGTTTTCTATAAAAATTTCTCCGTAAACTCAGTATGGATGAGACCTTCATAAGATGGATAAATCTTTGTATATCCTCCCACTAGATTGCTCCATTAGTGAATGGCAGGGTTGTAGTTTCTTCAAAGCCTCCAGAGGTCTCCGTCAAGGGTGTCCCCTCTCACCCTTCCTTTATATAATTATGGATAATGCCCTGAGTAGATATTTGGAATTAGAGTAGGCCTCCCTCAACCTCTTGGGCATTCGTTTCCAGAAGGGCAGCAAAATCATAAACCATAGAAAATTTGTAGATGACACTATATTAATGGGAGGTGCTTCTACTACTATTGCAAGGAGGTTTAAAAATTTTTTGGACAAATTTCTCAGTGCATCGAGGGGAGCTATGAGTGACAGTAAGTGCCACATAGACCGATGGAATATTACAAGGCAAAAAGAAAAAAAGGTTTGAGAAAATTTTGGGATTTAAAGCTATCTGAGACTGGAAATATTTCAACTACTTAGGGATCCCAATATTCTTGGGATGTGCTACACCGAATGCCTGGAAAAAAGTGCAAGATGAAATGAAATCCAAAATTGTAAACTGGGGCGGAATTTGGCTCAATAATGTGGGCAGAGAAATTCTGGTAAAATTAGTCCTTTTGGCTATCCCCTTGTATCAGTTCACAACTCTACAAGCTCCCAAAAGCGTGGTTCACCAAATAGGCAAGTACATCGGGAAGTGCCTATGGAAAGGGGGAATATAGAAACCAAGAAATATCACTTAGTAAATTGGAAAACAGTCAGAGCCCCAAAGCAACATGGTGGTCTAGGGATTAGGGACCCAAGAATTGCAAATATGACTATAGGAGAAAAATATTTACTGGAGCTCAGTCACAAATCCAAGCCAATGGTGGTCATAAGTTATCAAGTCTAAGTATCTATCTTTGCCAAATGACTGGGTTGGACAATTATCCTCTAGATGGGGTTCCCCCATTTGGCATTTAATCAATTCCTCCAGGGATCTCATCACAAAATATTTAAGAAAGATCCCTGGAAATGGTGTCACTATTAATATTCTTTCTGATTCAATTCTCAACCTTCAATCCGTAGATTTTGATCAATATTTGGTGGACCTTCGTCTCTTCATGGAAAGTAGAGGGGTAGTTTCACTGGATCAGATTGTAGAGTGGAACTAGCAAGGTGGTTGGAAGCGATGGAAGATGGATATCATCCCAGATGCTCTTTTCCCCAAACCAGAAAGGATCTTGTGGTTGTTAAGTGGTCCTTCCCCCATTGCACAAAATGTGGAAGACAGTTGGGGTTGGAATAATTCCATCTACTTTGTGAAGAATGGTTATTTGCACATGCTCGCTGATGCTCATTTACCTCCTAAAATTTTGGTTTGGGGAAAATCTAGAAAACAAATTCCATTCCAAAAATCAATTTCTTTTGTTGGCTGCTCACCCACAAAAAAATTCTTACTGCTAAAAATCTTAGAAAGAGGGGGAAGATTGGCCCCTAAAGGTGTCCTCTCTACAAATCAAAGGAGGAGTCAATCTCACATCTCTTCCTATAATGTCATGTGACAAAGGAAGTTTGGGCTGTGGCCCTTGGTCCTTTATATTGCAGAACCATCTGGCATGCATACATTCATTCCTTCTTCAACTCTTGGCCCAAATCGTACGTGGGCACCCTTCTAGATAAAAATAATTTTAAGGAGGTATGGTCCGCTCTCCCGAAGTATATTAATTGGAAAATATAGATATCTAGGACAAGGCGATTTTCAGAATGTCCCGGGTCCCAACAAGGAATATAGCCATAACAACCCTCTTGGCCTGTATGGAACTGCATAAATCGGTCAATAACCCTTCCTTGGATCAGTTGGAATCTACTTGGATGGCCCCGTGGGAGGTCCCCCCTGCCTCTCAGGGTATGGATTAAACTCCCTATGTTAGGGCCAGCTAGATTCTGAGGCTCTCCCCGAATGACCAGGCAGAGTGGCTAAAAACCACAAATAAGTGGACCCTTCAATTTGCCAGTGCGTCACAAGGTAATCCTGGGTGGTAGGAGGGGAAGAGATTCTCATTAATCTCGATGGAATCATTAAATTTCGTTATGCTTGGGGGCTAGGTTGGAAGACCAATAACCAAGAAGAAGCATATGGAATTCTCTTGGGACTAATCCTGGCACAAAGAAATGAGATAAAAAAGATTCAGGGGTTAGGAGACTCCATGATCATTATTAGGCAGATGATTAACACTTCAAAGGCTAAGATCACTAACTTGAACCAAATCATTATGAGAGCCCAGAACTTGCTCCTTGCTTTCGACTCGACATCCTTCTACCATGTCTTGAGGGGAAATAACCAAGACACTGATAAACATGCTAATAAGGCATGCCATCTAGAGGAGGAAAAAAGTGTATTAAATTGTCATGGGCACGACAAATATTCCTTAAGAAAATGAAGAGATACATCTGTAGGCTGTTATTAAAGTCTCAAAGGAATGGTAAGGAAGTTGAAAAGTTGAATTTAACATATCATAAAGATATGAATCCCCTTCATCCTCCCCCTTGCTCTCCCCTTGTCGCTTCCTCACCCCACCCCCCATCCTTACCCTCCACCCTCCCTCCCACCTCCCTTCCCATTTTTCCCTTTCCCCCTCCCCTTCCTCATTTCCCTCCCCTTACCCCTCCCCATGGTCCCTTTCTTTTCTCCTATGTCCCTCCACCTTATATTCACCACCTCAAGTTCCTCCTCCCCCTATCACATCATCCTCTGTAAGTTCCTGTAAGCCATGAGGACTCGTAGCAAGCTGGACATCCACACTCACACGAGACGTGGCATCATATGGCATTTTAGTACCAAACTTGTTCCAAGATTAGGTCATAGCATGCGAATTCATTGTTTTTCCCTGGTTCTTGGAGAATTGGGCGGCGCATTACTTCAGGCATCTGCATGGATTTGAGAATTACGAAGCATAATTTAATTTAGGTTCTCAGTTAAGTCAGGATTGCTCGTGGGAGAATAATGGGGATGGCTGAAAGAGATCAAGAGCTTGGTGGGAAATTAATGGAGTATGGTAGAGTTATGATGGAGTATTCATGGGATCTCGATTACAACAATCTCCTTACTCATCTCTGCATCACCTCTCGGTCAGGCAACAATTATAAAGTGCAAAATGGTATGTGCATTTTATATGTTTTAAGGTTTGAGAGTGGGACGATGGTCTCCGCAAAATCTTGGTGGCTAGAGTCGAGGTTGTTGTTTATTAGTTATTGTGTCACAAAGGCAATGATTTATGTTGTGAAGAGTCGAAATGAGGGGTGGAAGGTCTACTTGTCTGAGGGTTTAAAGGAAAGAAACAAAATTCTGAGTATAAATGAGGGGTCGCATGTGCTGGAAGGTCTAGGCTTTGGTAGTTCTGAGTGTTTGTAGTCATACTAGGTTTGGGACACTAGGTGGGTTCGTAATTCTCTCCAGAACTGGGAGGATAATTGGAGATGGAGTGAGGTTGGGAGGCACATACTAGCCGAGGAACAAGGCAGTCTTTAAAGGGCTAGAGAGGGTGCCTAGCTGCGGGAGAACATGGGAAACAATGAAAATTATTGGAGACTGATAAAAAATGATGTTTAGGAAGCCAACATGTAGGGTACATACGATAGTTCTTGGTCGGGCACGTGAAGAAGCCACAGGCCGAGGTCTGGAGGGAAGAATGTTGGTTTCTTGGGGCAGGGTGGTAGAAACATACCTTCCTGTCTCACCTGTGTACAAGACCATTGGAACCTGTAGGAGGATATGACCGAACTCCAATGTAGCATGCACCGACAAATGCATGAGAACATGACTATGGAGGAACGGGGGCTCGAGAAGTGAGAACACATCAAGCATTTGGAGGACGAAGTGGATGCACTGTGCCATCAACTAGAAAATCTGAAGATTAAAATGGAAAACATGGAGGAAGGAATGGAGGCAAACATGGAGGGCGTGATAGACCAGGAAAATTCCAAAGACTCAGAAGATGCTTCTTCTGGCTTGGATTTAAACTGCCCAGCTCCAATGGATATCTGATCACCTATGTCTTATTTTTTTTGTTTTATCATCATGATGAGTTGTAAATGTATATACCTCTTATTTCAATTATGTCGAAGCTATAACTGTAAATATCCCATAATGGGAAACTTTTATAAGAAGGAAAGGAATATCTATTATAACAGTCTAGATGGGCAAAGAAACTATTATCAACCTTTTGAAGCATGGATAAAATGATGTAAATCCTCGATTTTGTTGTGAACGAGTACGACTTTTTAATATAATCTATACTCATTCTGGTTTTTAAAAAATGGCAGTTTATTTACATATGGACCAATGTTTTTTCAGGAAAAATATCTCTTCAAAATCTATCCATTCACAGACATATTTTCAACCTTGCCTTCTAATGTTTGTAGAACGTAAGTTGAAGGACCAAGCTTTGGAAAGATTTGGAAAGGTCCAAGCCATAATGTTAGAATTTGGAATGTCTTCCTTTTTCCTCACGACTCTTATCGCATTTGAGCACTAGATCACCATTGAAAAAATCCCTATCAGTGACTGAATGTTTATCAAACCATGCTTTAATGATTTGTTGATGTTCATGGAATTTGGTTTTAGTTTTTTGTCTCTCCTCCTCTAGTTTCAATATGGTATAAATTCTAACAACCATGTATTTAATTGAATTTTGTTTTACAATCCGAGCTAATTGCATGAATGGTAGGAAAATATTTTATGGGAGGATGGCTTCCTTACCATAGACAAGAAGTATGGATAATTCCCTAATGATCTCTTAGGAGTAACTCTGTCAGCCCACATAATATTGGGGAGTTTATTATGCCAGTTTATTTAATGATTTTGAATAGGTTTTTTTAATATTTTAATTAGATTCTTGTTGGTTAATTCTTGTAATCCATTACCCTAAGTATAAAAATTAAAAGGAAACTTAAATTTAATTCCCTTATTGAAACAACATTCAGTCATTTTGAGGGATGAAAAATAAGAAGCATTTTCAAATACGAAAAATGTAGGTACGCTAAACATAGATATTATATAACTTCCAAGAAAAGATATTACCTATTCATCATTGACCTTTTTCAAAGGAATTACTTCAGTCCACCTGGTGAAATAGTCAGTAGAAGTGAGAATATATTTATGCAATTTTGAGGCCATGGGGTGTAGCCCAATTAACGACCTCCTTGTTATGAAGTAATATATAAAGCATGAGATCCAAAGTTCAAATCCCCGTGAGTTAGGCCAATACTTTTTTTTTTTTTTTTTTTTTTTTTTTTTTTTT
>APFE031498327.1:30349-51585 GCA_000404065.3 Pinus taeda
CTATTTAAAAAATGAGAAAAAACTGCTTAAACTATCTTTTCTGAATATTATAAAATAAATATTAATTCACCGACAATGAACTAAGAATAAATCTAATTTAATTTAAACATTTCGAAAACATGATATGCTTAATTGTTTCAAAAGAAACAACAAAAGTGCATTGTAAAGATATTGATATAAATGAAAACAATAGATAAAAGTAACAACAATGGCTTCAAATAAATTAAAAGTCACGCAATATCTAAATCATAACATTTAGAAATACCCCAACGCCTAATTTCTCTTCAAAAATTAGTGAAATCTTTTGATTAAAAATACGAGTAATAATTTCTAACCCTTACGTCAACATAAATGGTTGTATAAATACAAAAATAAAGTAAAGTAATATAGGATTTACTTTCTAAATATAGAAAACATAAAGATTTTCTCACATGGAATAACTATGAAATAAAATCCTATTCATTCATTACAATTCTCGTGTTGTTTGGGTAGGCTGTTTTAATATTTTTCCTTCGTTTTTGTGATTTGTGATAAGCCATCTCACAACTTTTTGGGAGATTCATTTTCTTTGATGTATTGGGACTCTTATGAAAACTTCTTAGATATCTATGAAAGATAGATATGCATGAAATTTCGAAGTCTGACCTAGCATCTAGACATGAGGCTCTTGATGTCTCTTTTCTCTTACCATTGTACTTGGATGAAAATTTTGAAATTATTTTCATCTGTTCTTAGGGAAGTTGAAAGAATATCTATATATGTTATGCATCCCAAACATTCACTTTCCTGATTATTTGTGTTTCAACTGTGTTGTTTTCTTCTATTTCCAGTAGATTGATTACCTTTGGTTGTGCTTTTCAAAGAGCTTGAGACTGATACATGTCAAATTCATTTGTAATATCAAGCCCAATGTCCCATACAACATCACAAAGATTAATGGCTTGATCGTTCCATTCCTTAATTTCTTTACAATTAGAATCCCTTTCACCTAATGAATCCCACATGAACTTTTTCTCATTCTTGGATAATTTCATAATGTTATCTAGATTAAAATGTCTTTCCCAATAAAAAATAAAAAAAAATATATAACTTATTATCTTGTCATCTTTGGTTAATGAAACAATCTTATCAGTGAGGGATACAAATTCTTGAAATAATATATAAATTATATCCATTTGCTCGAAGAATTTAGTTTGTACCCCTTTGAGTTGTTCATTAACGTTTAAAGCTCGTTTTTCAAAAACATTGATGCTTAAAGTAACCTCTTGGATTTTCTTTATTTGTTGTTGCAGGGACTTCATATGTTCTTCATAGGTTATGAAAATTGTTTGCAGATTAACATATGATTCTTCTTTAAGAATTCTAATTTCAACACTGTTATAGGGAAAACTAGTGTCCATTCAGAGCTGCTAGTCCCACTAAGACGGGTAGCTATCTTAGAAACAAACAAACCAAAGTTACTTGCGTTTTCCTTTATGCGATATAGATGAGAGAGAAGCAGAGAGTACCAACCTCAGTCTTTCGCTTGTCTCCTTGCTTGTTTCCTCCCTCCTTTGACAGAGTTTCGCCACTCCTTCCTCTCTTGTCCCGCTTCAAAGACCACCTGTAGAGTCAAAGCAACATAATACCATCAAAGCATAGAGATCTATAACCATAAACAATATAGGATCAGATGTATATTAACCATAAAAATGCATACACCAATACAAGAATCAAAAGTATACAAGCATATGGAGGAAAACTCAAATAGCTTTATTGATAGGAGTAGTAGAAGAGAGGATTACAACCCAGCTGTCTGATCCAGCGGCATCCTCCCAGCATGAAAGCCCTCTTCACCTCATGAAAAGACTAGATCACCCAACGATACAATGCTTTATAAAGAAACCAACAACACTTCCTTACAAAATACAAAATTCCAACCTCCTGGATCTCTAGGATGAGGGATCCATATATAAATATTTGCAGGTGGGTGAGTCAGCTTCTGGGATTTTTATTAGTGTCATTTCACTGATAGTTCTTGGTTCCACTTGGAGATTTCATGATCTCTTACTCATCCCTGGGAGAATTCAAAGAGGCAAGTGTCAAATGAGTAGTTTCTAGAAGATTCTCTGGGTTTCCACCCAGTAAACTGCCTCTGCCATTTGTCTGCTCTCACTCATCGCACACTATAGAAGGGCTTTTTAGTATGCATTGCACCCTTTGCATGTGATAGGTGAGATGCATCGCACCCTCAGCATGGAGCAGTCTGTATGGTCTAGTTTTGACTAGTTCTGAGCAATTTTCTAGGGAGAACTTCTGGGAAATGATGTAATCAACTAACCTTGTTCCTTTAGGGTATGAAACAACACTTTTAGGGGTTTAGAAGCCCTTGGTTTATGGACATATGTGATTGGGGTTGCAGTGCCCAAATATGTCTATAACAGTTGCCCCCTAAAGCATGATGTCGTAAATCTTCTGATGTCGGGTGAAATGTTTTATCATGAGGATCCAAGGTTTTTCTAACTGAAAGGTGACCTGTAATAAGATACAATACAATACATTATCTTCATAACATTTTCATGATCTAGCTGAGGCGGGCATTCCCATGCTTAGCTTTTAAATTCATTTTCATGTACATAGGACAGACAATCGCCTGTGTGGCAGACTGATGATTCTGGTAGAGCCATCATCCCTTGGCTTGGATGATTATCTGTGCAGCTATGATGCACATTTGATGTCTTTATTTTCCTGGATATATCACAGCCTGGATGGATGAAACTAGATCCGAGGTCTTCAAACTCGTTCAATCTTCGCCCAGAGTACAAGTCGATCCATGTGAAAAGATTCTGGCATCGAACATGGAAAGACATCACCTGATTACCAGCTAATGATGTAAGCTATTAACAGGCGCGAGAGGAATCACCGATAATGATAATGACCCTCAAGGTACTGCAGTACAATTCACGTGGTGTGAATATATGAGTTGATGTCGAACACCATGCAAAATATTTCGGTCGAAGGCCATTGATGTAAACTTTTCGCCGGAAGTGAGAAACTTACCATTGAGGCATGCAAGCTTCAAAGTACTGAAAGGGTTGTTCTTAAGTCGACTTCTTGGATAATGAGTTGATGTCAACAAGAAGTGACCCGTTGTAGGAGGGCCTTAATGAATCCCACATCTACGACACAGAATGGAGCAAATGATTTTGTGGAGGTGAAAACGATCTGATGATACAAGGTTCAGGGTGGTGGTCATGAAAAATGGAGAGTGAAGGTATTGCAGCGGATGAGGCGTAAGATGGGTTGGTGAATTCTCTGAGCGACTTCTCTTGAACATATCAGCGACACTGAAAATAGATTGGTAGTGTCAACCCCAAAAATGGATGGTACGGAGGACCAAGGTGATATGACCGATGAACGAAATAACCCAACCCGACTCAATCATTGTGATGGAGTGAAAGTGTCATGTTTAAGAGCGACTTGCTACCAATGAAGTTCTTCAAGTTTTCTTCCCAATTTTTCCCTAGTCATTACTGACCAGTACCTCTTTATTGTTGTCAAGCTTGAGGAGGATAACATATTCTTGTTCTATAATTTTCCCTTCGGGCAAACCTGTCGCTATGTTGTAGTAAGCCTAGCGACAATGAAACTCGCTCTTGTCTGTAATGGACAAATTTGTCGCTATTGTTTTAATGAGTTTAACGACAAAGATAACTTGGTCCTTTTCAGTTTTAGAAAGTTTGAAAAGGGATGGAAAAGAAACTCCAATATTCCTTTTTCATAGTATAATCCCTTAAGTCCAAAAAGTATAAAATAATACGAAAGGGATGACTTTTCCGATCACTTTAACGAGCCGAAAAAGACAAGCGCTCGATCTTTTTGTGTAATGATCCCTCAGGTCCAAAAAGATTAAAATATAGAGGAGGGATGGAACTTCCAATCACTTTAACGAGCTGGAGAGGAAAATTTCTCGGCAATATTTTTATATTTTACGAGTCTAAAAAGAGCTTAAAAGAGACTCGTCTTTGAGGAACGAGTGATATTTTCGGGTAGTAGCTGGTTCCAGGTGAGGTTTGGAACTTTTCAATCATGGCAGTGTAAAGAAGATGGCTAACACAATCACTCGTCCTAGCTGTTCCTCAAAAGGGTAAACAATCAAGTGGAGGCGTATGATCGGCTAAAAAGTGGAGGTGATGGTAAGAACATGACCAAGGCTCAAAAGCTGATAGTAATGCGATCACAAAGGTTATTTACCGAAAGTGGGTTCATTTTTTAATGAGCTTGAACTCTGGGGGAACATATGCTTATAGCTAGGTTTATTTTTTAACGAGCTTGAACTTTGCGGAAACATTTCTCGTGCCAGTCGTATAATAAGGATGCCTCTCATTAGTAGGTGCATTTTTAGGGAGCTTGCCCCATGCGCAACTTTGCTCCAGAGCCCTTTGTATGCAAGCTAGGAACGACCAACTACTGTCCTAGGGGTTAAAGAACTATTGAGGTTAGGTAGGATAGCTTCTCGACGGGAAACCTTTTCTTTACTTCGCTAGTGCCATTTGGCCCTTGCAAAGGTGAATGGTTGATCAGACCAATCACCTAACTTAAGCAGTTGGAGTTAGTTAAAAACTACGAGGTTAGAGTTATGCTGGTCACTTTTCACTTGCGTACAAAAGGTTTGCATGCCCCCAGGTATAAAGGAAGTAGGGTTTCCAGATTACCATATGGAAGTTCTCACATTAAAGCAAGGTTGTTTCGTCCACATTTGCAGACAAAACACTTCCTTGGCTCTGTCCATTGAAATAGACAAAGGTGAATGGTGGGAGCTTCCACTCACATAACATTTGACGAGGGAATCTTTTTCCAGTCTAATCCCATTTTCCTAAACGGATGGGTGTGTCAGACTAGTCATATATCCTACGCGGAAACCTACCTTATATTTGGGTTTTTCCTGCCGAGGCAGAGCAGGGTGCATGCCCCTGGGTTTAGTCACATTCATTGAATCACTCGCGCTCATCAGGTGGACGGAATGGAGGTTGACGAGACATTCCTTGTGTAAAAAGACCAGTTAGGGATGGCATTTGACTAGTAGCCGTGTTTGAACTAGGGAATGAAAGCTGGTCAATGAGCTGGACCATTCTGCCTTAATACTGGAAACACATCACTCGAAAGAGTGAGGAAACAATAGCTCCCATGCTGTAAATGTAGTCACGCCCAAGGAGTAGACTGTAATCTAGAGGCCCTTGGACTACCATCACGTTTAGATGAACGGTTTTCATTCGCAAAGTTATAGGCAAATTTGGAAGGATCCCTAAAGGTCGATTGGTTCCTTTGTTGAAGCCTGATAGATTTTGAATCTCAGGCAGAAGCGATGGCGAACCAAGTGCTTTCCAAGCAGTTGAGGAAAGGATACTCACGGAAGCCCCTTCATCTACGATAGTACTAGCCATGATCATTCTGTAAGCTTGCACTATGATTCGGAATGGTACATTAGATGGTAGGCGGGGTCTCCCTAGTAGATTCCAATTGAAGGAAATAACTAGATTTCTTGAAGGAGGGATCGAATAAATGGCCAGATGAATCTCTGATGAACTTCCTTCCCGCGGTAAAGGAATGGGTAGATTGCCCCCATGTTCATTGGATTTTGTGTTAACAAAAATAATTTGAAGGGTGTCGTTCTCATTCTCTTTGATGACTGTATCATCTAAAGGTGGACCTTCTGAAGACAAGATTGGGTCGACTGCCATCTCGACCTCTTGACTTTGGTCCAGTGTGGACTCAGAGGGTTTATCTTCAATGATAGGTGCTTCGACCGAAAAGAAAGGTGTGTCAGTTGGATTTTCAACTAACGATGGACTCGGCAAGAGTTTCTTGTGTCCAGGAGGAAGTCGCTACGGTGAAGCAGGACGGTTATCCAAGTCTCTTTTAGCTTCGTCCAGGAAAGGACAACGGTGGAGGGCATGATCGCCTTCACACAGTCTACAAGGAAATTTAGATCTTCCTTTCTGTCCATTGACTTCGTTTTCACTAGTTGATGGTGTACTCTCAACATGATCGTCAGAGGTTGAAGACACTGGATTGTGCAAGCGGGGAGACCAGTCTCTTAAGATCTGCGGGGTGCAAGGACAATCTCGATGATAGTGGTCTCCTTTGCAAATGACACATGTAGATTTAGGTTTGGATGGTGCAGTGTGTGGATTTTCGCCAGACGATGCATGGTTGCCCCCTTTCGCCGTTGGCTTCTTCTTCTTCTTCTTCTCCTTCCCTTTCTTCTTCTTCTCAGTTACTTGGCTTTTAGTGTTACTAGCTTCACCAAGCGAAGAGGAAGAAGGAGAGGGAGTAACAAACGAAGTAGAAGGTGGGGGAGTGACTTCAGTATCATCTGGTTGCTAATTTGATTGCTGAGGAATTACGGTGTTTTGAACGGCAAAGGTCGAGAAAAGCCATACTGGCAGGCCAATTGTGAGTCCTGGAAGGGACAATGTAGCCATATGTGGAGCACCAACATCTCCCCAAGAAGAGAAAGGACTAGGATTCCCCCCAAGGGGAAATCCTTGATTGGTGGACTCCATTTTCTCAACCTAAGACCAACGAGGGAACAATGATGTTATTTCGATTAAAATAAATTTTATGGCGCTTTGACACAACTTGCTTTTTCAATTTTTAATAGTCGAGAAAAAGCTAAAGATGACTCTAGTCGCCTTCGATTTTTAATGAGCCTGAAGTGACAAGTGCTTAGATGGAAATTTTCTTTTAAGGAGTCTGAAAAGGAATGAAAGTGACTACTCTGGAAATCTAGAAAGAGGGATAACAAAACCAATCGCAAAACTGCAGAATGCTTTTTATGTACAACAGTCAATCTTCTCGAATGCTGTGTTCAGTGCATTGCGATTGATAGGGCGACCGACACGACTTCCTAAGGATAAAGGATATAGCCTATTGTGGTCTCCCAATATATACTCGATGGTACGTGGGAGCACAAGTCCATACCAGCACTTGTCATATCAAAGAGGAGGTATCACCCAACCTACGATGAAAACGATAGTTACCAGGATTTACGATGCCAGAATACATTTCTAGCCTAGACTTCTAGATGTTGTGCGTTAGGTTCCAAAGCGTTTTTATGTTCATTGAGGTTTATTTTACAGTTGATATTTCTTAAGAAGTTTTCCTTTAAGGTTCACGGCGTGATGTAGATATACAATTACTAAATATGCAATCTAAGATGATAAACAGTCGTTTACTTTCTTTTAGCAATGAAAATACTAGCTACTAAGGGAAGAGAAGTAAAATTCTTTCAACATAGAGTAGAGAGAGCACACAATAAGATGCACTGTCCTAAATCAATTTCCGCAGGCAGTCTAAATGCAAATGCACATACATGTATTTTTTATTTTTTATTTTTATTTATTTATTTATTTTTATTTTTATTCATTTATTTATTTTTATTTATTTTTATTTTATTTTTATTTATTTATTATTTTTAATTAATTTAATTTTTAATTTTAATTTAATTTTATATATTTTATATTTTTATATTTTAATTTTATATATATATATATATTTTATTTTATTTTATTTATTTATTTATTTATTTTTCCAGTTTCCTTAATGTGAGAATGACAAAAATAAAACTAAGTACAAATCTGTACTATCTTTCCTCAAAGCGACACTTTAGCAATTTCTTTTCAAAAACGAAAGGAAGATTTAGATGACACTTTCAATTTTGACTTGAAAACTACTTTTGACACTTCAAAGAATTGATGATTCAAATCAAATACAATGGCAAAAGTGTAATCGACTATCTAAAGGAGGAAGACTTTACGACACTCTTTTCTTTGACTGAAAACGACACTTGTGACACTTTCAAATCAAAAGACGACAGTTCGATTAGGCCACTGTTTGCAAAGGAGAACTGTAAATGATGAAAAAAGCATAAAAAACATTCACAAATATTTATCAATGGAGGATGAATAATGCAAAGGAAGAGAGTTTCAACAGTGATATACTGATCATAGACAACAAAACTACTGAATAGCGCTGAAAACAATGAAGAAAAAACCAAAATCTAGAGGTAGAAACAGTCTCATTCAATCATCGCACCTGTAACACAGGGAAACGGGGATGCATCTCAGCTACAACACACGGGTGGTGTGATGCATCCAGGTTGCCAATGAGAGATAGTGCGATGGTCCAGGGATGAGACTGAGCTTAGATTTCACTCGCAGTTTGCAACTAAGTTCACGGATTTAGGCTGAGCTAATGATAGACAGTAAACACAAAGTATAGGGGCTGATCTAATGAGGTTATTTGAGCTACCATCCAGGCACTTAGGATGTTTTCAAGTCAAATGTTCAGTTCATAAACTAACCCAGAGATTGACTGAAGCAGTGTTGATCTACTTTGCATTTGCATAGCAAAAGCAATTCGAAGGCTAGCTGGCTTAACTTCAAGCTCTGTTTATAGTTTATAAAGCAAACAACAGTGACTAACAATCAAACTATTCTCTTCCCAACGGAGTCGCCATTTTGTTATTGGGAAAACTAGTGTCCATTTAGAGCTGCTAGTCCCATTAAGACAGGTAGCTATCTTAGAAACAAACAATCCAAAGTTACTTGCGTTTTCCTTTATGAGAGATAGATAAGAGAGAAGTAGAGAGTACCAACCTCAGTCTTTTGCTTGTCTCCTTGCTTGTTTCCTCCCTCCTTTGATAGAGTTTCGCCACTCCTTCCTCACTTGTCCCGCTTCAAAGAACACCTGTAGAGTCAAAGAAACATAATACCATCAAAGCATAGATATCTATAACCATAAAAAAATATAGGATCAGATGTATATTAACCATACAAATGCATACACCAATACAAGATTCAGAAGTATACAAGCATATGGAGGAAAATCAAATAGCTTTATTGATAGAAGTAGTAGAAGAGAGGATTACAACCCAACTGTCTGATCCAGCGCCATCCTCCCAGCATGAAAGCCCTCTTCACCTCATGAAAAGACTAGATCACCCAACAATGCAATGCTTTACAAAGAAACCAACAGAACTTCCTTACAAAATACAAAATTCCAACCTCCTGGATCTCTAGGATGAGGGATCCATATATAAATATTGTAGGTGGGTGAGTTAGCTTCTAGGATTTTTATTAGTGTCATTTCACTGATAGTTCTTGGTTCCACTTGGAGATTTCATGATCTCTTACTCATCCTTGGGCGAATTCAGAGAGGCAAGTGTCAAATGAGTAGTTTCTAGAAGATTCTCTGGGTTTCCACCTAGCAAAATACCTCTGCCATTTGTCTGCTCTCGCTCATCGCACCCTACAGAAGGGCTTTTCAGTATGCATCGCACCCTTTGCATGTGACAAGTGAGATGCATTGCACCCTCAACATGGAGCAGTCTGTATGGTCCAGTTTTGACCAGTTCTGAGAAGTTTTCCAGGGAGAACTTCTGGGAAATGATGTAATTAGATGACCTTGTTCCTTTAGGGTATAAAACAACACTTTTAGGGGTTTAGAAGCCCTTGGTTTATGGAAATATGTGATTGGGGTTGCAGTGCCCAAATATGTCTATAACAAACACTCTGAAATTGTTTCAAAGACTCAATTTGTTGGGCATGTTTGTTATCTAACTTTGCCAATTTGGCTTGCCTTCCTTCTTCTAAATCTAATTTTTCCAAACTATGTTCTACCTCCATTTGTTGTATTGCTAGAGAAAATCCTTCTTTAAGAATTGAGGCATGTGCTTGCCACTGTTGTTCACCAAATAACCTGCTTTTTTCCAATTCTTCTTCCAATTCCTTAATTTTGTTCAACTTTGTATCAAATTATTCATATAACTCCCCACTTGAGTTTTGAGTATAGGTTTAAAACACAAGCTTCTAATGCCGAAGATGCTTCTTGTGCTTTCTCTTTAGGATTTTCTATAGCTCACTAGCTTAATTATGAGACCGTTTCAATAGAATCATGCTTCCGTTTCCTAGACCTCTTAACTATTAATTTTGTTTGGGAATTATAGTAATATTCACTTAAAGAAAACACAATTTGAGCATCTAGCTCTAATTCAGAAATTGGTTTGAAAATTAAAGATGGAAAAGCAATATTGTTTGAAATGGGGTCATTGATACCCCTGGAGAAATATGTTTCATAACTTGTATTGATGAACTTGGTGTATTTAAAATATCTTAGACTAGTTCCTCTTATGTGCCTTGAGAAATTATCACAAATTTTAGAATTGTTTATGGAGAAACATCTTGAACTTCTAAAGTCAGTGACAATGGATTTTCTTGAGTCTCCTTATTGATTTCTTGAACAATTGTCTGAATAGTTTCCTGAGCCTTAATCGAGTCTTTAGCTTTCTCTGCCTCAAAGGAATCAATTTTATATGATCATTAGGCTAACTTATCTGATTAGGATATTCACAATCTATGATCATTTTATCTTGAAGGGAAATGCCATGTTCCTGAACTATCATTTTCTTTATAGCCTAAGAATGTATGGATACTTCTGTTTGACTGATTTATGATTGAACATGATATTTATCTATTGGAATTGAAGAAACATGTAACTCCAAAGGATTCAAAACCTCAACATTTTCTTCCTATGTAGATTGATATTCAAATTCTGAAGGAATAGTTGTGAAACAAAAGCTAATACCTTAAAAAAGTTTCAATCTTTCAAGTGACCCGCCAAAATTTATACTTATTTGCCTGAGCTAGTAGTCATATGTTGCCTCTCTTAAATTATGCAACTTTACCTTTTCTTCCATGCTAATAAAACAATATTTTGATGAAACTTGATCAAAATGATCATAATTGATAAAAACATAATAAAAGAGTGGTTGTTGATGAAGATAAACTTTCAAAAAATTGATTAAACTAAAATGATCAACAATAACATTATTTAGATCGTATTTGTAATGAGGAGGTGAATGTAACTATATTTCATGTAGACATTTTCTTCTACCACAACATATCCTCTATATTTCAATATCATCTCGCCAATTTTGATAGGAAATTTAGGCCATAATTTATTTTGGATTTTATGCAAGAATTTGGTAAATCTATTCAAAGCAGTTTTATTTGAAATATCTCTCATTGCTAATCTATCTGAAATGAACCATGGAAATACATGAGGTCCTATTTCAATTCCATATTTTCTGATGTAACAAAAATTCTCTTCAATGAACCGGTCTCGAATTTGAGATAGTGCAGACTAAAATTCCTTGATCACCCTAGGTGGAGTCCTTCCAAATAAAATCTCATGAAAATAAAGAATAAAATTGTCACATATATTATAAAAATGATTATTATATTTACTTTGCCACAACAAAAATGTTGAATGGTCTATTGATGGGTTAAAGAGTAATTCCATTCCATCAATGGGAAAGGTATTGATGCAATAACAATATCCATAAGATATGCTGACCTAAAGAAACCCTATTCACAACATGGAGGGGCAACTAAAGATATCTTAATTTCTTTTGAAATATTTTGGGATAAAATATCAACGCAATTAAACCTCTTTGACTATTTAAATATTCCATAGATAAGTGGACCCCATTATACCTTGCAATGTTCAAGATTTGATTCACCATACAATCTTGCGAGCTTCTTAATGAAAATTATCTTAGGGATTTTAAAAATAGCTATTGGATAGTCTTTTCTAGTTTTCATTTTATCCCCTTTAGGATCATCAAGTCACTTCTTGATAACTAGGGTATAATCACTATTCTTCCTACTAAGTACATTGTTATGAAAATCATTCAAAAATTCCACATCTAGATGAATTTCACGAGAATTAATCTTGTAGAGAATCCTAAGAATTTCTGACCTCCAAGAAGCAATAACATTTTTACTATGG
Organism: Pinus taeda; assembly: GCA_000404065.3. Lineage (NCBI taxonomy): Eukaryota > Viridiplantae > Streptophyta > Pinopsida > Pinales > Pinaceae > Pinus > Pinus taeda. The sequence continues at coordinate 42,182 of APFE031498327.1, forward strand.
TCAACAATGGAGCAAATTTGAACATGAACTTGAGAGATAATCCATCTTACCATGTTGTAGTAATGGAACATGGTTGGCCTGGTAGCAATTTTGCGCAATTTGGTCCTTTTAATTGCTCTGTTTCCCACAAATTTATTAGATGAGTTATAATCTAAATTTTCATGGTCATTCCATTCACCGTTTTCAAATAAATCATAGATTTCTTCCCATGAAACCGTGTCTACATCCCTAGATTTGTATGTCGTGTCCGAGATAAATGATGAATTGAGATTTATTTTCTTAGGCACTAAATTTTTTGTCACTTTCATCTTCATTTTAATATTCTGAACTGCGGACTTTGAAGATTGTATTTTCCCCTTCTTTCCCATTATTTCACCTGTAAACAACCTAAAAGGAATGATAAGATATACTGGTTTAACAAAAATGAAAAGTTGAATTCAAAAGAAAGATGATTTTTTTTTTTTTTTTTTTTTTTTTTTTTTTTTTTCCAAGTTGTATTTTCAACTTATCTCCCTATGGGTTTACTCAAATTTCGATCAGGAACACTCATTGGATGCATAATTTGATTCCTCAACCAAGGAGTACCCATGTTGCATACTTTCGATGGACCTTGATATACTAAAAATGAGAAATACATGGAAAGCGTGATTGCAATCACGATTTTTCATGTATTTCTCATTTTTCATGTAGCATGGTCCATCGAAAGTATGCAACATGGGTACACGTTAGATGATAAATTAATTTTTGCATCCAACGAGTACTCTTGCATGAAATATGAGTAAAACATTAGGGAGATAAGTTTAAAATACGAGTTGAAAAGGTAGTTTTATTATTTTATTATTTTTTAATCTTTTTATTTTTTTACTCCAAAAATGATGAATCATCCCCCATGGTTGAAATCATCATCTTGAATCCTATTAGTCCTTATAAAGTTTATTTTGGTTGTACATTTTTCTTAGGAGGCCCATTTTAGACCTCAAAATTCCTCTAATGCACGTGAATTGATTCCTTTAAATATCAATAAATGCATTGTTAAATCACCAACAATTTGTCATATAAATGGTGAAGTGCATGGTTAGGTGTTTGGAAAATTAGAATGTTTATTAAATTAATGCTCAAACAAGCACAAAGTAGCCGAGTGTCGAGTATCGCAAGTATTGAATTTTATTGAAAACCTATAAAAATCAAAGGGGGTGAAAAAATGTAAATTCATTGGAATACTTTGGAGGTCGGGATGATTGACACTCAAGAGGTCAAGATGATTGGGACTTGACAGGTCAGGTTGATCAGGATGATTAGGACTCAGGAGGTCAAGAGGATGAAAAATTGGTATGATCCACTAACAATTTGTAGCGTAAGTATCAAATTCCAATGCCTTCGACCTAAATGTGTATGTGTATTTAGAGTAAGGCAATAATGTGTATTTTGAACATTTTTTTTGTGAAATAAAAAAAGGAAAATGTTTTTTTAAACAGTCGCTATTTTTTTAAAGTTTTTCAAGAAAAAATGTGGGGTTGTTGTAGATATAAAAACATTTGTGTAGAGCATGAACCAAAATTTTGGTTCACCAAGATCGACATAGAAGAAGGGATTAGGATTAGGCTATTATGCTCGCTGAAGGTTGCGTGCAAAAGTTGGCTTCGAATGCCACTTCCCTAGATTGGGAGTGAAGGCACACAAAGTCTAGTGCAAGGTTCCACGAGATGAGAACCGCAAGTGCAGATCCCCCTTCTCTGCTTACATCACAGGGGAGCCCCCACTCAATCAATGTGGGTCATTGATTTCTTCCACCAAATCAACATCATTTGATTTAGAGAGGAGAACCTTGAGTGGGAACTACGAGTGAGGGCCCCCCCCCCCCCCCCCCCCAAACTAATGTCAGGGGTCACCCCGTCGTAAGTAACCAATGCTATTAATTTGAACCTTTGATCATGTCCGTAGCTTATTGGGACATGTTAGTAGAGACTTATGCCATGTTTGGACTGTGTATCTATTCATGTGATTGCGGTTATTGAAGTTGTAATGTGAGCACCTAGTCCCAAACCCATAGTCACATGGGTTAGGGTCCTGCGAGGGGCTAGAGGAAATGAGAGAAACTCAAGCATTCATGAATCCTGGGAAGGAACATCCTATGGGGTTAGATAAGATTCCAAGGCACGACCTCAACAAGTGACAAGAGTAGTGAGTTTGACTACCTTAAGAAGTGGAATTGACACTAGGGAAATATTCCGCATAACATCAATCATCACTTCTAGGGCTTACGCTGAGTAAACATAGAATTCTCTGGATGTCACCCATCCCTAGGCTCCTTTGGCTAAAGTGTGCTTATATTGGAGTTTTCCCCACAATTAATCCCACTTAGCTTGCTACCCCATCTGCAAAACCTTAGCAAGTATTATGCCATATGAACTATTATATTATATCTCCCTTCACTCTTTTCATTAAATTGAGGGGATTTTACAATGCAACATATTAATTGTGTAGGGTAGGTCATTAAACTATGACCATATCCATGAGTATTAGTCTCAACTAGCTAAATTCCTCATGATTTTGAATAGTCCACATGACACTCATTACATTGTGTGACGCTCGGAAGGGTGAATAAGCGGGATCGATACTAGAGAAATAAATTGCATAGAATCAACCATTACCTTGCGGTCTTGTACTTGGTAAACCAAGGCTTCCAAGGAGGTCACCCATCCAAAGACCCCTTTAGCTCAAGTACGCTTAACTATGAAGTTTTTCCCACAATTAAGTCCACTTAGCTTGCTACCCCATTTGGAAAACCTTAGTAAGTATTATGCCATGTGAACTATTTCATTAGAGCTCTCTTCACACTTTTAATTTAATTGAGGGGATCTCACAGTGCAACATATTAATTGTGTGAGTAAGTCATTAAACTATGGTCATATCAATATCAAGTATTAGTCTCAATTGACCAAATTTCTCATCATTTTTAATAGTCCACATATTACTCATTGCATTAGGTGCAACTCCCAGGGATGAATAAGTGGAATTACTACTAGCTAAGATCACATAGCATCGATCATCACCTTTGTGGCTTGCATTCGATGACCATTACTTCCCAGGAGGTCACCCATCCTAAGACTCCTTTAGCTCAATCACGCTAAACTATGGAGTTTCCCCACAATTAAGGCTCATTTATCTTGCTACCCCATTTGAAAAACCTTAGCAAGTATTATGCCTTATGAAATATCAAGTTAGAGTTCCCTTCAATCTTTTCATTTAATTGAGGGGCATTCACACTACAACATGTTAAATATAATTTCCAAGGATTAACTATATAGAGTAAGTCATTAAAATATGACCATATCCATGAGTTTTGGTCACCATATTTCTCATGATTTTTAATAGTCCACATAGCACTCATTGCATCAAGTGATGCTCACGGGGGTGAAGAAGTGGGACTGATACTAACAAAATAAGTCACATGGTATCAATCATCACTTCTTGGGCTTGCACTTAGTGACTTGGAATTCCCAAGAGGTCACCCATCATAAGACTCTTCTGGCTCAAGCATGCCCAATTGTAGAGTTTTTGTCACAATAATGCCCACTTAGCTTGCTAACCATTTGTAAAAGCTTAGCAAGTATTATTGTACATAAACTATTTATTTAGAGCTCCCTTTACTCTTTTCATTTAATTGAGGGGATTTCATAGTGCAACAAATTAATTAATTAGAGAAGGTCATTAAACAATGACCATATACATGAGTATTAGTCTCAAATTACCAAATTTCTCATAATTCGGGATATTACACATAACAATCGTTGCATCAGGGCATTATCACACATGTAAAAAAGTGGGATTGATATAGTGAAATAAATTGCATAGCATCGATCATCAACTATGAGGCTTTCACTCAATAACCAGGGCTTCATGGGAGGTCACCCATATCAAGACTCCTTCGGCTCAAGCATGCTTAACTGTGGAGTTTTCCCCACAAATAATCTTGCTTAACTTGCTACCCCATTTGAAAAAATTTAGGAGGTATTATTCCATATGAACTATTCATATAGATATGCCTTCACTTTTTTAATTTAATTGAGGGGCTTCTGCATGGAAACATATTAACACATAGAGTAAGTCATGAAACAAGACCATGTCCATCAATATTAGTCTCAAATGACCAATTTTTTCACGATTTTGAATAGTCCACATATCACTTACTATATTGGGTGATGGTCATAAGGGTGAGGAAGTGGGATTTATTCTAGCGCAATAAATATAATAACACTAATCATCACCTTTGGGGCTTGCACCTAATAACCATGACTTCTGGGAAGTCACCTATGCCAATAATCCTCTGGCTCAATGACACTTAACTATAATTTTTTCCCCACAATTAATCCCACTTATGTTGCTACTCCATATATAAATCCTTACCAAGTATCATGCCATTTGAACTATTCAATTAGAGCTCCCTTCATTATTTTTGTTTACTTGAGGGGATTTTCTAGTGCAACATATTAATTGCAAAATATGACCATACCCATGAATATGAGTCTCAACTAACCAAATTTATCATGATTTTGAGTAGTCCACATAACACTCATTGCATCAAATGATGCTCACAGGGATGAAGAAGTGGGATTGATAGTAGTGAAATAAACCACATAGCATCAATCATCACCTCTTGGGATTGCACTAGATAACTAAGACTTCATAGGAGGTCACCTATCCTATGACTCTTCTAGCTCAAGTGTGATTAACTATGGAGTTTTCCCCATAATTAATCCCACTTAGATTTATTTGTCATTTGCAAAACCTTAGAGAGTATTATGCCATATGAACCATTCATTTACATCTCTCTTCACACTTTTCATTTAATTAAGGGGCTTTTTTAGTGTAACATATTGATATTTTTCATGATTTTGAGTAGTCCACATAACACTCATTACCTTGGATGGTCCTTAAAGGGGTGAGGAAGTGGGATTGATACTAGAAAAATAAATCACATATATCAACACCTACAAGGATTTCATCTAGTAACTAGGACTTACAAGGAGGTCACCCATCCCAAGAAACTTCTGGCTCAAGCATGCTTAATTATGGAGTTTTCTCCACAATTAATACCACTTATCTTGCTACCCCATTTACAAAATCTCAGCATGTATTATGCCATATGAACTACTCAATTAGAGCTCCTTCATGGATATGGTCATAGTTTAATGATTTACTCTATGTGGTTAATTCCAAAAGTGATATATGATAACCATGTTAGCAGTATTAGGTAGAACTTGACTTGGTGAAAGAGTCAAAGTTACTTGGTCTACAATGGTGGTTTTGGGAACATGGTTTTTGTTGCCCATGGTTTTGTGCCCATGGATTGCATGTAATTAAGCCTTTAGAAGGTGTTGTCGCTGCTAAAACACCCTCTAAAATTTTGGATTATTCTCAGTTTCTAAGCCTTCTTTGGTCTTTTACATTGTCGCCACAAACTTTGAAACTCATTCCATGTGTTTTCTTGAGGAGTTTTGTTCCCCTTTGCAAGAGAGGAAAAATGTCATATTTTCACATTTCGGCCATCACATCATGTATAAAATCCCGTTCTAGTGGTTTCAAGAGGTCATCTTTTTGTAAATTAGTTGTTCTAACCATGTAAACATTTGCCGCACTCATTTCCAAAGTTTTAAGCACTGTCGCACAAGTGTCGTCATGGTCATTGCAAAGTGTATCTTAAGTGTCACATTTGTCGTAAAGATGTCATGCGGAGGAAATGCATTATCATGTCTCCTGGATTATCTATGTTGTTGTGTCATCAAGTATTCTAAGTGTTTGATCACAATTGAATTTTTATCACTATTCACATCAGCCTCACTGATCCCGCACTTAGTCATTTTCTGGAAAGCTTTTAGACCAAGTAATCTAGCTTCAACTGGCCTCCCTGAACTACGCACTACCAGTCTCAGTCCTTAGCTATGACCTTGACTCTTTTCACTGTGGAATACGTTGTTCCTGCCTCCCAAGACTGCTGAATTATGTGCAATTTCTATGCTCAAGCCCTTGCCTTGACCCCCAGAATTGCTCAATTATTTCTCCCAACCTAGCCTTAACTGCACACTGTGTAGTCTCTAGCTTCAAGCTCAGCCATGATCTCCTGAACTATGAAACTGTGTAATGGCCCAACCTCTATTTTCTCCTAGAACTACGCAATGTGCTCACCCAGTGCTCATTCCCTCAACCTGTGACATTGACCCTGGGAATTACGCAGTTTGTCCCCTCAACCTAGCCTAAACAACGCATTGCGCAGTCTCAAGGCTCCTCTTTTTTGCTTAAACTGTACAATTTCATAGTCACTGAGCCCTTTTCCTAGCCTTCCATCTGGTTCTATCTCAGTCGATGGATCAACATGCTCAATCATAGACTAGGGGGTTTTCGGACTAATGTCGTCTTGTCATGAGTGTATTGCAGAAGCAAGTACCTTATTATGCCATGGTGAGATGATGAAGAAGGAGATGAAGGAGGGAAACATCCTAAAAGACCATCTTGTAGCTGAATACACAAGCTGATCAATCAAGAGAAAGCAAAGGGACACAAATTTGTGATCCATTCAAGACTTGAGATCATTAAATATCCCTTATCACCAAGCCACGAAGATGTGAAAAGAAGAAGACCTGCAACACACAGTGGCAGTAGTGGCTTGGAATTGCCACATCATCAAGTAAGTCTATGTCAGTAGTGTCATGTCATGAGTTGTCACATGCCACACCATTCTAGTTAATGACGTAAATTATGTTTTGAAAATATATTGTAAAGTGGAAGTCCATAGGACATGTATGGAATATGAAGAGTCATGTAAAGTTGAAAAGTCATAGGAGGTCAAATGGTCATGAGGGAAGATGGAGATTAATAAGGAAGGTGAAGCATCACTTCCTCATTGTTATATATAAACTTTCATTGTAAAAGTAGAGGACTTTTCACCTTGGCTCCTCCCGCAAGGCATTAGAGAGACAAGCTAGTTCTTTTAAAGAGCAAGGAGTGGCTCCAACGCTCCACTATTGGAGCTAGTGGTGTTAATTGTATACATGTGTCTTGGAAATTTTACTTAATATAAGAAGCCCTATGGGCTAACATGTTCTTCATGCATGGATTATGGATATTTATAAGACTATTATGTGAATGTTTGTAATTCATGTTTGCTTTAATATGTGCTAAATTAGTTGAACTATTTCGGTTATTTTGGTACTTATCATATTGCGAATGTGTTGTAATTGATATTATCATTGTCACATCCTTATGGACTATTCCACCAGATATTAGATAGATTCTCCTCATTATATTGGTTTCATCAACCGTCGCATATTTGTGGGCTATTCCGCTTGATGTTGTACGAAATCTCTCTTGTTTATGTGTGTCTCTACTAGGGTGGTACTACTACCTCTCCCTTAGAGGTTCAATTTTCTCCCCTCTGCAGTGAAATAAATTTGGCACACATATGATCAAACACTCACCAGGCACACCCCCCTTGCTTTTTGAAGGCACATTTTCATTCCTCTCTCTTGCTGACAATTAGAGACAAGAAATATATTTAAGATAACCGACAACTGGGCCATATTCCGGATGGGGCTCCTATCCCAAATAGTGTGAGGTCTAATTGGGACCATATATCGGGGAGACACCTTGAATGTTGGTAGGTCTACCACCGTCAATAGAAGGCTTAAGAATACTTCATTGTAATGGGCCATGGGAGATGAGTGGTGAAGGCTCACTTGTTCGACTTGGTCAAGTCTTGGCTGAATTTGTTTGTTGGGTTTTCCAAGATAAATATTGTGTGTTCTATGTTTTGTTGCTTGTTTTAATTTTTTCTCTTATTAAATTTAATTTTCTCTCTGATGATTTTAACATGGTATCAAAGTCAAGGATTAACCTAGATTCTCTAGTGAGGGTGGGCTTTATTTGTGAGATGTTAAAGTTATTTCCTTCATGGAAATGTGTTTGCCCAATATTGAGAGCGCTTCGAGTTCTAGAGGTTGGATCTATTGTTTCTATAAATGAAGGTGGTGGTTATGCCCATATAGTCTCATGGCCATCAAAAAGTGATCCATGACGATTAATGTGGGCTATCTGGAACTGGGGATTGATGAAATGGTGGCCTGGGTGATCATAAGGGTAATAATACCAACCAAAGTTGAAGTTAAAGTAATATATCAGTTCCATCAAGGTACAAACAGTATTGTTACACCTCTAGTAATGGAAATATATTGAATTCCCGTTCCTATTCACGTGGTTATTGTGGAAAATCCTTAAGCCCAAGCCCTAGGGTTTCTAATCGGTTATTATTTAATTGAGTTCAAGCATGAGAGGTGGAGACAACCTTTGGTATGAATGAATGCATAGTCTAGGACCTAATTTTGATGATAAGCCACAACATTGGGATCATAAGACGAGTCCCAGTTATCATCCTTACGATCATTCTTGTTGAAATTTCTCCTTTAGATTTCTAGATAGAGGTGATGGTTAGCATGGGCATGGGAATGAATAACCCAATATAAATGAGGAGGATGAGGATTTTAAGGAAGTGGCTTGTGGAGTAAGGGAGGTTGAAACAATAAAGGATTGGAAAAAGATTGAATTAAGTGATTGGGATGGAGAATTAAAATGCGACGGCAACACCAGGCATTTCCATGGAGGAAATGCTTCAAGTTGGATAAATGTTTCATTAGCTACGGTGTGGAAGATTCCAGAGAAAATAAAAAAGAGACATAGTGATTTAGTTAACATGATGGAGTGAAGGACTGTGGTTTCTTGATCACTACTGAGTTAGAATGAAATGATGTCTAGATAAAAAAATAATTGAACGAAGTGTTGGGAGTGGGATCATCTCCACACAAAAACACAAGGTTGCATAACAAGGAGGAGATCACTTGCGAATGAAAACCCCAAGATTTGGAAAATGTCATCATGACATCACAAAGAGTAAATACAACAACCGTTCTTGTGATTACAAGGTGGTTTTGATACCAAACCATGGTGAACCTTGCATGTGAAGGTTCAAACTCATTGAGGCAAAGATATTACGTTTAATGGGTGACTTCGAGAGAGAGTTTTTTTTTCTTGAAATAGGTTGGAGTGTGTGTGACTTTTTGGTTCATAGTAGAGGTAAGAGTGATGGAAATGTGAGAGGATGGTGGTGTTGAAAAGTGTGCAACAAGAAATGCTTGTTGAGAATGCAACAAGATGATGGAGCTTAGTGGAAAGGAGTCGCCTTCACTAAGTGGTCCCGTAGGCAAGTTTTGGCGCAAAGTCTATTTTTAGACATATGGATCATCGTCTATGAGTTGCAGGATGCTGTTTATGGATGATTGGTCATGTTGGGAAAAATAGATGGACTTCTATTTTTTGGATCACAGCGGTGTGATCAGAGTCTATTTTTAGACTGT
>APFE031498333.1:0-16962 GCA_000404065.3 Pinus taeda
CATTAATTAACAACATATTTAGAAGAGGTAAAAGATCAACAATCATTTAATATAAAACCACATTGTTTCATAAATAAAATTCAAGCAAACTAGAAATTAGATTTAATTATAAGAGGAGGGCAACCATGAAAAGCACAAGTTACAATAACGAATTTTTATCACTTACAACTTACATCGCTCATAAATAAAGCTAAACTAGAAAAGAATTTTAAGGACACTAGAGAAGGAAGTTAAACCGACTAGAAGGGATAAGAAGGAATATTCCGATCAATAGTGATTGGAAGAGCGATAGTGTTTGGATGAGTAGGAACTACAGTAATGAACGGACAAACTAAGCAAATAATGGATGGATGGGATACTTTGAACCATAACGATCTGACAGATTGATAATCCATGGAATATACTTTTAAAAAATTAAAAAAAAAGTCATAGCAAATTTTCATCATTATTATAGGGAAATGAAAGGCTTAAACGTACATGCAAATGAAAATAAAACAATTTTAATTAATGGGAAACTACAATAACTTAATAACTGCGACATGCATGGATGGAATAATCAGAATAGAATGGAATAGTGATTGGATGAGCAGGAACTATAGTCATGAGTGGAGAAACTAAGCAAAGAATGGGAGGATGGATAATTTAATAACCAGTAGAAAATACTGCCAGAAAATTAAATATTGGCTGGATTAATCACTAAGAGAAAATACTTTCAGAAAATTAAGAGAAAGAAAAATCATAGAACTCTTAATTTCAGTGATTACAGGGCTGAAAAAATTAACATAAAGAAAACTGAAATAGAAGTACTAGGGTTTTAAAGATGAGAGATAATGTACCTTTAATTGAAGCCCTGCGAGTTATTGAGGAGCAGTCAGTAAACCATTTGATATACTGAGACCTAAGAAACTAAATGAAACTAAACAACAGAGGAATTACAAGAAACTAAATGAAACTAAACTACAAAGGAATTACATGAACTACATAACGGTACACGAGTGGATCGAATGATGATGTGGCTAAAAAAACCAACAGAAAATACACTCAAAAATTAAAAGAATATACCATGTTCTTGGTGTGGTTTGACCTGAGGAAACCTGAATTTAACAAAAAGAAAATGGAAATGAATTGGATCGTTGAATTCGACAGTAGAGATTCGAGGACTTGAGGAGGAGCATAACTGACTCTTCAATGGGAGGAGTAGAGATTGGATGACTTGAGGAGGAGCATAACGGATCCCTTGAATAAATAAAAGGAATGCCCTGGAGCTGAGTTTTGGGATACATGGAAATATATTGGAATGGCTGAAATGAATTAAAAAACAACTATAGCGTCTATCAAAGTAGAGAGAAACAGAGCACAAATGAATCAATAATATGTACCTGAAATTAAAAGACGCAGAGAACTTAGCCGCCTTTCCTTTGATCCAATCGCCTCCTTATACAACATGACTGACTTTGCACATAGTCACTCATATGACCGACATGACACAGGCACACGCGCAAGTACGCAGACGGAGACGCCCAAGCACATATACCAGACAATGTTGATGACAATTCTTTAAAACAATAGAGAGTGACTTCACTAAAGGACAAATAGCAGTTCCCTTGAAGAACTCACTTAGAGGCTCGAGTAAGTGGGATTTGGTCCCTTGACATATGGAGTTGAAATTGTTTTATGAAAGGTTGACAAAGTGGATTATAGTGTAAGCATGATTATGCATTATTATACATGATTTATTTATTTATCATAGACTTTTCAACTAAATGAGCATCAATGAAACAAGTAATTGTTACATGATTAATAATTTAATGTAAGGGGACCTTATTTTCAAATCTAACATTCTAAATAATAACCTTGGTGTCATAAATTTATTACTCATCTAGAAAAAGGCTGTGATGTATATGAATAGTTAGAATAGATCATTCAATGGGTATATTGGCAAATGGATATTGTATGAGAAATCATTTAAATGGGATGATTTTCTTAAGTACTATTAAAAAAAATAATCTATGCAAATTTTTTTCTTATGGATATGAATCAAGAAGAAGTAAAGGATTCATGAAATTTAAATACTCATCATTTTGAATTTTCATTTAATGAGGATAACAAGGTTGTGAAGGAACCCTTCAAACCTAAGGGTGTAATGAATATGATATAGGATGTAATAATTTTTTGAAGTAGTGATCCTAAATATTAATATGAAGGTGTATCCATGGAAGAAACACCTCAATCTATGAAGAAAGTCAAGTGAATAACAATCAAGGGAATATTATTCATGTTTGTGAAAATAAATCCACCATGTACATAGTATGAGTATTGATGGAAGCCATCTAGAAAGTTTTTATTCAAATGCACGAAGAATACATTAGATATTTTTATATCATAGAGGAGTTAGTACACAAGGAAGATTTAAAGATTTAATGATATAGAAGTTGATGGTGAAGAGAATTAATATGAGGTTGGGTATGCCATTTATTTTTGTAGTGTTGTTATGTGATTTGATATTGTACATAATATAAAATATTATATTCGTGGGGGTATTCAGAAAGCATAATATTACTTATTAACTACTTTCAACAATGAATGATGGTTTTCAATGTTATAGGTTGATTTATTATGGCTAGAAAGATATTTACTTATTATAAAATCAAAAATAAATTTTGTCCTTCTATCTTGAGATGTTACAAATCCAAAAGGAGTAAAGTGACGTGAGAAGGTGCAGATCCAAAAGGAGTAAAGTGAAGTGACTATCTAACTAATGATAAAAGGTTTGCATCAATCGATATTGATTTCTTAGTTAAATATGTTAATTTATAAATTGTGGGCATTCTCTATTATTATAGAGTTTAATTCTAGTTTTAATATTTGTATAACGATGGGAATAGGTTGACCCAATTGAATTATGCACAAAATATTTTTTCATAATGTTAGATCATAATATTTTGTATTATATTCAGATTTATGGATAAATGAGATATATGATTCTTGATTCTATTTCTCTTCACAACCAATATTAATATTAATTTTGTCTTGTCAATGTGGAGAAACTATAAACCCATCCAAGAATCTTCATAATTGATTACATTTGCATTTCGAATTCCCTTAATATAGTATTCATTATACAAGTGAGGTTAACTATCTAGTTATTATAACAATAAGCTCCATTCAACTGCCAAATCAAAAGTAATCCTAGCTTTTAAAATAGTTATGTTTCTTTCATTGTTAGATTATGCATAAACATATAATAGAGCTAGAATATCTTGATATCATGGGTGGAGTTCTTGGTAAAACCAATAACTTATGGTTTTGCATATGTATGATTTGACTTTGAGTAAAAAATTGAAGCCTACTTGCATGAATTGAAATTACAAGATTTTTCCCATTATTGCAAGAAGTTGAAGATTATGGTTCTCTGAACAATCCCACAATGCAATTTTGTCCCCAAGCCAAAACACCTAATATGGCACACCCATTAATGAGTATCATTTCAAATTATTCTGATTCAAAAATAATGCATGTAAAATTGAAATGTTGGTTGAAACATTGGCTTCATTATGTTTTGATGATCATTAGAAGTATAAATCCCTATGATCCTTGTTTGAAGATTACTTGTGTTATAGCTTAGAGCTCCACCCTTATTGTTAATACAAAATATCATGTGGCTTTACATGTGACAAGTATTACAATCAGAAAGGTCCACATTTACAAAGTCATTTGTAATCTCATAGTTAAGTTAAAAGAAAGGGCACAATACAAAATACATTGAATATAGAAAGAAAATTTATCTCCAATGGTGAAAACCTTATCCATTTATACTCTTAGAAAAGAAACTAACTTCTTTTACACTATTAGCATCAAACAAATTAAACTATGGTGAAATCACAATTAAACCATGGTGAAATCACAATGTAGCTCAGGAACATAGAGAGAGAAGAAAGAGTGCACATAAAAAGAAGGTATTCAATAAAAAATTTATGATGTAAGCCCTATCACCTCCATTCACTTGTTTTAATAGAATTTATTTACATTGTTGAAATATAGTCTCCTTAAAAAAAGTCTAAAAGACCCCATCATAATCCCACTTGTTGGATCAAGGATTGATCTAAATCAGAAAGCTTTCCCAAGGGAGATATTCTTTTTGGTTTTGTAGGTGGGAATGCACACGTGTTTTTAGCTAAGGACCTTAACATCAAATAGTTCTTTAAAAGTACACCCAATAAACATCTATTCAAAATCCCCATGGGATGGGGAAGAAAATATAATCATAAAGGAAGGTATGTAATTGCACTTTTGCAAATTGGATATGTTAATGTGATGTATGTGTCACAATCATAAAGCCTTATTTAACAAAGGGACTAGTATCCTCCCATGATGTATAATTTTTCCAATCACTCTAGATAAATGATGTAGTATCATCTCACTTATAACTCTCTCATGTCATGGAAAATGCTCACAATTAATTACATGAAAGTTATCAACCACAATTAACAAATTGGTAAGGAACTTTGAATGTGCACTCAAGCAATGTGATGGAAACATGTCAAAAATACGTAATCCACACTAGCAATAACTTTAACACCATGCTCGTGTGCACAAACTATATTATTATTTAGTATCAATTGTGTGGTTTTTTATTTAACACCTTCATGCCAACATGACATAAAAGGAATGGGCAATAGAATTTTGACTCTTAGCTTCAATTGGTGGGTAATTAAATCAAGGAATGATGAAGTGGGAATAGAATAAATGATATTCATAGTTGTTAGCCCTTCATTTTATCAATTATTTTTCCTATCCTATTGAAACTTTTGATACAATTTTCTCAAAAACTTGACTCCCATATAGAAAAGTTATGTTTTTTATTGGTTATTAGGGTTACTTTTATATCTCTTTTTTGTGTGCACATGATTTGCTTATATTAGTGAATTGGAGGATTTGAATTGCATAGGGGATTGAGATCCTAAAAAGCAATGTACGATTTAAGGGTATCATGGATCAATAAAAGAAGTGATTAGGATTTCAATTAGATTTTCGCTCCAATCACCAATAGGAGCATAGGTTGATAGACTAGAAAACTTATATTTTCTTTCAATGTTATTACTTATCTAGTACTACCAATACCTCATGTTGAAGTAGAAGAAATCCTATTGCCCTATCACTATGATAGTTTTTCAATAAGAGAATAAGATATTTTTTTTGCACTTTTAGTTTTTCTTATCTAAACAAGGGTTCCAATAGCATCCTTCATTAGGTCCCACTCAACAAGAGATATGATAACACATATATGCATTTCTTTATTATATTTCAATTCTATTTCAGTGTTGATTATATACTTTTATGGTAAGACTATTAATTCCTATAGTACACTGAGATGTCTAGTTAATGTTATTTCTAGAATTTATATATTTTTCATGATGTCTTTGAATAACACTTATATGATTTGTAGTTATTTCATTTAATTGATACGATTTAGTTTATAATCCTAAGTACTTGAAGCATGTTTGATAAGAAATATAATATTTCTAAAATCTATAAGGATTGGATATCTAATATCATCCTTTAGTATCTTAGTACCAACAATGCATTAACCTATTTATATGGGAAATTTTAGGGGCTAATATTTGGAGGTTGGCTAATTTTTCATGCCTCTCTCGAAAAGATTCATCAATTTCCATTTTGTTTAGAAATGATTCGCCCAAATTTTAGAGTATAAAATTATTTTACCATAAAAATGGCTAAAATTGTATATATACTCATATAAATTAAAAATAAAATCAAAATAATTTTATAAATTTTTTTTCAAACATCTTACAATTTGCATATTCTGTACTAGTAACATTCCCCAAGATTTCTAAAATTTAAGATAAAGTTTCATCCTTAAAATTTTCCCTACCTATTTCTTTATTCCTTCACAAATGAATTGATATATTTATCCACCCTTGTACATTGTGAAGTGAGTTACAATGAATATCACAAGATTTATGGTATGAAACATAGAGAAATGATTTGTTAAACTCCAACATTCCACCTATGCAGCTATTTGGAATTCTATTTAATTTCAATTTAAGATCTTTGTAGTTGCATACATAGTGAATCACACCTCATAAGTTTCCACAAAACATAGTTTGACATTTAAAGTGAGCTAAGATATTCAATATTCGTTCTTACATTATTATTCATTTTAAAATCTATTAAAACACAAAATATCATTTTATAACTAGTTTGCATGAAGACACATATAGTATATTTTAACCAAAAAACATAATTTTTTTGGATAGATCAAGTACACACACATGATCAAGTACAATAGAAATAGGACTATCAAAAAAACATCCAAAATATTATTGAATAAATTTCTTGTCGACTTGTGGAGCTGGAAATTTTATTAATCCTTTATTTAATCTTGTGAATCTTCTTGCTACTAGAAAAAGTTAAACGTAGTGAAGGATGTAAATATCAAACAAACATGGAAAAATAAGAAGAATAAGAATTTGAAATATTTGAGTTCTCCATTTCAAAAATCAGTCTAGAATGAAGGACGAAGAATATCAATCCTCTCATTCTTCATTTCCATGGCATTACTATATAATACCCTCTCATATTTTTCTTCAAGCTTGATTTTATCTATCGGATGTCCATGCTTTAGATGCTAAAAGACTTAAAATTTCCGCTTCTACCTTAAAATATTTATATTTTAGGTGGTTCATGAATTTGGAAGGAAATAACATTACTAGTTTGGAGCAAGTGATGTTGGATTTTAAACACAACAAGAAGGTATAGTTGTGTAAAAAATAACTACACTAGAAATTACACGACAACCATAAAAGAAAAAATGAAATATAACTCAGATAGATTAAGAGATGAGAATACCAATTTTAATTATTTATCAAGATACTAAACTGAATAACATTAGTAGAAAATAAACTCTCCTTCTGCATGCAAAACTAGTAGAAAATAAAATCTCCCTTAGTTCTAATCAACTAGCCCAAAAATGGAATTATATGGCCTAAAATCGAGTGAGGTTCAATAGTTAGGATCAATAACATAATTTGATAAGGATAGGGTGAGTGATAAATAAGTAATAATTGCAATAACTAACACATGCAACTCTTAATACAAGAAATTAAGAAATACCTCAAGGATAATACTAAATGTCAAAGGATAAGGTTTCCTAGGATAAAGTGTTTTGAGGATAATGTTTTGGTTAAGATATTTCACCATGAATAGAAAGGAAATAATTGTGGATAAATATTCTAGGGATAATTAAGTATGAATTAATGGTTAAAATATCTCCATGCTATCACTTAGTCACTCCCATATATCATCCTATATGGTATTAAAATAGACGTATTATATATAGTAAATGTTAAAAATAATAGGACCACCTAGGTAGGAAAGGTAGGTAATTTTCATCCACACCAACACCCGCCCTAAACCACAATTATTATGTGCCTAATAAATGAGTCCCAATAATTTATAGACATGCTATGTACTTAAATACAAAATGACTATATTAGCCCTAATAATCTATAGCCATCTTAGGCGCTCATGCAAGAAATAACTGATGCAGAACACTACTTTTTAAAACATTAGGTAAAGTGGGGAAATAATGGCAATAAAACTTCCTTCCCCCAAAAATAGAAGAAGCACACTATGTCTACCATGTGGCTGTTATGAACAAGGATGGTGTTGTTGATAAAAAATGCCGTCATGAATATTACCTTGAATATATTTTGTACCATCATTTTAGAAGATCCAAAATGCTATTTGAGTCATATAATTTCTTATAAAAGTAGTAAGTTCTCATGTAGTATAAACAAATTGAGATATAATTCTCTATATCTTGGCAATGTCACCCACTAGCTTACTAGTTACCTGTAAAGTATGATGCATCGTCCATGGGTTGTGATACAATAGGTTACTCATGGAATTTTAAGTGAGATTCCAAAATATGGTCATAAATCATATTTGATGAATGTGTAAAATAATGTCAAAGATATTTTCTTAGAGAGAGATCAGAATGGAAAAAATAATTCCTAGTGGAGTGGATAGGAGGGACCTTCCTAAAATTTGTAATCTAAGTTTTATGTATTTCCTTCATTTGCATGGGTTGTAAGAGAAAAATAATCTAATTTATGAATTAAATGAGAGAATATATACAACTAAAAATGATGATCCACCTCACTAATTACAACTATAGAACCATCTAATATATGAGAAATTATGATTGAGTCTAGTGTGAACTAAAATCACTTACCTTTACCTAAGTGTGTAGTTTATTAAATAGAGGTGAGATTCAAAAAGAGATTATAACATGTAACACATTCTTAAATATTCTATAATCAATGTTTTCTTAACCTTATCTGAATACTCTCATAGGCGTTTTATCTCCGAACAATATAGGAGGTCTAAAACAAGGTGTAAAGGAAGAAAAATAATAAACATCTGATTAGAAACACCTAATTCTAAGATAAATATATCAAATAATAAAGTGATAATATTAAAAAAATCACCCTTATCTTGATATTTTGTTGTCTTGTCTTTAATCATCTTCTTGACACTATTCCATATGCAATATAAAAAAATTTGTTACTGAAGTACTTAATCCATAAGATCAATGGAATTTAATATATAGGAAGTCTTTGGATGAAGAACCCTATTATAATTGTTTCACTTTTTTCTCTCCTTCTTAGAGTTTCCTCCCTTAGTGATAAAAATCTACATAGTGGATTCAATGCTTTCTCCATTTATGTGATCTATACCCCTCGCTTTCTACTTGTTCTTCTTGCTATCATCATGCATTATAAGTAAATGGGTATTGAGTATCTTCATATCCCCCATGTTAATAATATTATCTTGCTAGTGAATGATTGAATCTATGAATTCATATATATAATGCATCTTATAGGTTTTTCCCATATAAATTCTAGTAGTGTGGAAAGAACAAACAAACATGGAATACATAGGTCTTGAATTTTAAATACTAATATGATAAGGTTCTTATATTTTCTGTCAATGCAACATGAATTAACTTTTTTAATTATAATATTAAATCTAGAAAAGAAGTATTGTATGTTTATGAAGTTTCTTGAGGTCAAATATGTGAACTCATTTTCCAATTGATGTCCTCTCAACTCATCCATATTTCCAAATAACCCATCCAACCTAGTGCATGCATAATTGGGAGTTGTACAAGAATCAAGATGGAGGAGAGAATCTATAGAAATTTATCCATTTTGTTAAAGTACCTTGCCTTCACTAGAGATAAATTGATATTTTCTTTAGTATGTGTAATGACTATAAATTTCCTTACTTAAGATTAGAAAAAATATCTCTCGATTCCCCTAAAATAGTTGAATGGAGTATGAAACACAATTATAATTAGTTGATCCATTCTGTTTTGATTGTTCAATTCTATATGACATACAATAATATGAGTATAATTTTCACAAAATCCTTAAATTATTTGGTACCTTGTTGTATTTTAAGGATCAAAAGATCTAGTTGTATAAAAAACATCTACATTAACAACTGCATGAGAAAGAGTGAATATAGAATAAAATAACACCCAAATAGACTAAGAGACTGAAAGACTAATTTTAATTTCCCAGGAAGGGACTAAACAACTACTTGACTAGATTACAATTAAATAGAAAAATCATAGAGAGAGTAATGTGCACTAGGTATGGTTCCTTGTGCATGCACAACTAATAGAAAAGAAACTCTTAGATCCAATTATCTAGCCCAAAAATGGAGTTTTATCATGTAAAATAGAGTTAGGGTCAATAATAAGGTTGGATAAGATTAGGCTGAGTGATAAACAAGTGATAACTATAGTAAGAACTCACACATGAAAGCCTAACTGAGGAACTCATGAAATACTCCAAGAATAGAACTAAAAGTCAAAGGATAAGGATTCTTATGATAAAAGGATAAGAATATAAGGTTTTGGATCATGAATGTCGCTAGAAATAGGAGGGAATTATGCACTTGTGAATAACTAGGTTATGGATAGGGAACTGTGGAGTAATGCATAAGATATATTCATGTCACTTCCTAGTCAACGCCTAATTACTACCACTTGTCATCATACATGAAAAATCATATGAAAAATAGGGATACTATAAGTTGTAACTTCCAAAAATAGTAGGAGGTAATGCACCTGTACGCCAACAAGTGAAGCAAACCTTTATAAAGAAATTCATGTGTCATTGCAATTCTATAGAACCTAGAGACGAGTTTTTTAGAATGATACAAAGAGAGAGTGAATCCCTAGAATATTATAAAGAAATATCTCGACTTAGTTAGAAGAGAAAATAGATTTGCATGATAAATCAGGAATCCTAAGAAATTGTGCTTCTTAGAGGTGTGAGTGAAGAGTTAAGTAAGGCTTTGAACCTGGAGAAATTTTCTAGTTAGCTTATGATGGCATAAACAAAGTGTTCAAAAAATACTCTTTGTCTATAAGTAAAAAGAACAAGGGTTGTAGAAATTATTCCCCACAATATTGAAAATCTATAGCTACAAATCTCACAAAAAATGAAATACAAAGGGTGTTAGAATAATAATTTAAAACAAAGTTTTACATTTATTGGATATGTAGATGAGCACCATGAAGATAAAGATGAATTAAGAGGATGTTATTATAGTCTTATTATTTTTCTGCCTCAAATGAAGAAAGAAACATGCCAATAAGTGGAGAAAATGTTAACAATTGAAATTTATCTTAAATTTTAGAAACCTCAACGAATCCTACTAGTCTCTAATATGAAAACTATAAAATATTTGGGTATATTTTTGTTAAAACATTAAAATTTATTATGTTTTTATATATACTCTCTATATGATTTTGGTGATATTTAATGTAAAATAATTTTATATTATAAGACTTGGGCAAATTATTTTTATAAAAAAAGGAAATTGGTGAATCTTTTGTTTGGAAAAACCATGGAAAATTAGCCCACCTACAAACATTAGCCCCTAAAATTTTTCATGTGAATAAGGAATGAACAAATATCATAGTGGATTTCTATGGAAGTTGTGAAGAGCATAATATAATGAGAAAATTATCTTCTTTACGTAGGCTAAAGGAATCATACCAAGGCACACAACGTAGCATAGAGAGGCTATGATTCATTAATAAAAGGAGTAAAGGACCAACATTACATTCCTAACAAGATATTTGAAAAATATAGAACAAGGTAGTTAGGCCTCTTAGTAAGATCTCCATTATTCTGAAAGGCTAGAGAAAGAAAATACCTACACCAAATAAAAGAATGACCTTTTAGGAGAATTGAAAAATTATGTTTGAATATGCAACTCATTCAATCCATTAAATATGAACTATTATACAATAAATAAATTAGGGAAATATGCATTAAGAAACCTAAGAGAAATAAAAAATATCCCCTATTGTTAATGTTATGAGGAAGTTTTCTAGCTTGGTTTTAGGAAAAATATTCACCCCCATGCATTTTGATCTAGGTAGTCATGTATGTGTATATTAGAAAATTTTTGATATAGACTAGCTTACCGAACTCGAGAGCTCCAATTACTATAACTACTCAAGATACCTAGCTGATATTGAACTTAAGAGAATAGTTTGTTGGAAGTAATACTGAGAGGGGAGATGAATCAGTATTATCAAATCAATAACTTTTCATTTTCCGAACAGACTTATATACGCTACTTTTGTGAAGTGAACTAGCGTATACATGCAACTATGATTAGAGAAACTAGTGTATACCCAAAGAAATTGTGATTTAGTTTATCATGTGTTGATCTCTAACTAGTACATTAGTAACTTATTAAATAGTGCATTAAAAATAGAATAAACCATCACACGTAAGAAACACACATGAACACCAAGATTTAAGGTGGAAACCCAATGTACCTACTAATGTCATCTTTGTCTTATTTTAATAATAAGAAAATTTGTTTACAATCTTGTAATGGTGCAGAATTATATTAGTACACAGGGACCACCTATAGAAGGCTACAACCTTCTCTCATTTTCCAACTTCTGTTGGAAGGGAGCTACAACCCCATAGCTCTTGTACCAACTAATGTGTTTACTAGTATCTAGGTGCCAACCTACAAAAGGCTACAACCTTCTCTCTTGCTCGAGGGACCATGTTTCATAAATTTTCAGACCAGGTTCTCTTGGTACACAACACATATGAGGGCCTCGTTTCATCAAATTTTCATGCTGGACCCATCAAAACTTTCAATCTACATCAACCAATAATCAATTAATCTGATTAGTGAGATCATTGTCACCAGAACAATGTGCTAAACCTAGAAACCTACATCATCATTTAGAACCAGTGAAAACCTCAAAAATAATGCATCAGAATGTATGTGCTACTTTACTAAAGCCCACCTATGTTTATATGCTACTTCTTTCAATCAAACCTATGTATACCTTCAAAACTACTGAAACCTAAAACTTTTGAATCAAGTGTGTACCAACGAGGAATATGCTTAACATCGATTATCAATTTAGATAGATTCACATAGGAAGTAGCAGAGATCACCCAACTTATATAATCAATCAATGAGATATCAAACTCATGCATTCAGTTTTACTTTCAGATCTAAGAAGACTTCATTGACAGACAACAATAAAACAACAGAACTGAGTCGATAGATTAGTTAGACAAGACAAGGATTTTCTTTTGTATATATTACTTGGAAGAGTATAACTTGTGTGTATAAACACTTTTATCGAGACGAATCAGCATACAGATCTGTAAATATTAACTCATAACTTCGTTGCTATTCTAGACTTTTGAAAAATCCAGATCTTGACTCGTGTACACAATAAGATCCGGCCCAACCAATATCAAATCATTCAATGATAAGCCATTTTAGGTCTCATGATCCTGATCCAACATTGAATTCAAGGTGCACAAAATATTTCAAATCAAATCACCAACATAACCCCTGCAACATGAAATATACTTTAGACATAAGTATTTATTAGAAACTCATTCACTTGCGCCCCCTAGCCTAATGATCTTCCCCTCCTTATATAGTTTTAATCCTTTCTCAATACCTCAGACCAAAACCAATTAGGACCAATACCTTGGACCAAATAGCTCAGAACCATACTCGGACCAAATATCTCAGATCAAAACCACTTAGGACAATTACCTTCGACAAAATACCTCGGATCAATACCTTGGACCAAAACCTTGATTTTCCAACGTGTACATGCTTTTCCTCTTGTGAGAGTGCATGTATATGTATATGGTGTTTTTGTTCTATGTACTCTATACTTTGTTTTCACTAAGTGGACCTATGTATACTTCTTAAACTGCTTTACATCAACCTTTTCCTTCACCTTCTTTATTCTGATGAGTGGACCTTAGTTCTATCTTCATGTTCTTTTGCACCACTTCCCTGTTACCTATGAATGTTCTTGTTGTATTGTGAGTTTCCTTTTATCAAAGCTATATTGACCTGTTAGTGAGTTGCCATCAAGGACAACACTGGTATGATAATGCCAACAATGACATACAAATACTATCCTTCAACTTGAAAATAGATCAAATGTTACTCTAGAAGGAATTTTGCAAGACATCATTATACCAATTAATTCTCGGGAGTATCCAACACACTTCATTATTTTAAAAACTAAATCTAGACTCAATGGGTATCCAATTATCCTAGGTAAACCTTGGATGGTCACAACCAATGCATTGATAACTATAGTTCAACATATATGACCTACTAATCGCCATATAACCCCCATGTTAACCCTAAAGCACCTTATTAATCGAGATATATTGGGTAATTACATTTCTATTTCTATTATTATCTAGGCTAGTACCTTTAATGGTCCCATTTTAATGTTACTATATCCATTATCTCTTATATATGTAGCAAGGAGACCTAGTCATAAGATCATCAAGTATTGCCTTGTACATTGTATTCATTGTAAAAAGAGGTTATCCCCTTGAATTTTTTCGGTGTATGTTATATTATTTCCATGACTATTCACACATGCGGGGGTGGTAGGCCTCGATGTTCTTCGCAGCAGATGCAACATGGGCATCATAGAGGGGGTGGCAGCCCCCTCCTGTTGGGAGGTTTATAGGGGAACGGTAGCACCAGAACATGGGGTTCAGAGTAGCAACCAAGATCCTTTTTTACCTATATATATGTTGACCCAAGGGTGGTGGGAGGACCTACGAATGGTTTTTGTGCATGGGTTTTGCACATGTTTTTGGGCATGATGGCTTTCTGCACAAGATATTTTGTAGATCCAGTGAAACAAACTACAGTTATGTGATAATCAAGGGATAATTTATTGGGATTTATGAATACTTTGACATGTATATATATATGCATTGTAACATTGAAAGAAACATAATGAAAAAATTAATCTGGTAGCCTCAGTTTTGGAATTTAGGGGAAAATCTCTGTGTATTTATTTTATTCTCTAGTCATTGTATATTTTCTATTTTAAGAATTAGTGTGTAGGTAATTGTTGTACAGGGTTAAAATCTACATTTGGTATCAGAGTTGGTCTTGCTTCAAGGCAATGCCTTTGTTGTTGAAGTGTCTTTCTGGGGCCCGTGGTAGACACTATTCAATGGGAGATCTATGAGATCGATTCCTGTAGTGAAAGAAGATGGAAAGCAGTGGGAAGATAGAGATTGAGAAATTTATTGGTCAGAGTTTGGAGTTTTGGAAGCTCAATATGGAGGATCTATTGGTCGACAAATATCAGTGGGTCATGGTAGATCTATGTATTAAACCAATGAAAATGTTAGCAGAAGACTAAGCGATGTTGGATTGGAAGGCAAAGAGCACATACGGTTTTGGATATCAAATTTAGTATTGTTGAATGTATCAGGGGAAGCTATGTCGAAGGATTTGTTGGTCAAGTTAGGGACTTTGTAGCAATATAAGTCTTTGTTGAACAGATGATTCCTACGGAAAAATATGTATAATATGAGAATGAAGGAAGTAGACTTGGTGATAAAGCATCTAAATGCATTTAATAATGTGGTAAGAAGGTTGTTATATGTTCGTATAAAAATTTCAGACAAAGATAACTGCATAAGTTTTCTGTGTTCTCTACCAGATTTGTGGGATAGTCTAGTTGTTGTAATAGGTAGCAATACAACTACCCTTAATTTTCATGAAATAGTTTCATCCTTGCTATCAGAGGAGATGAGACGAAAAAATATTGAGAGTTAGAATGGAGATGCCTAAAGATGGTCCTTGAGCAGAAACAAAAATAAGTCCTCGAGAAGGAGATCTAAATCTAGAGGGAGATATAAATCTCCATGAAAACCTGTAAATGTATGTTAGAAATGTGGAAAGGAAGGGCACTACAAAAAGTATTGTTGATCTAAAGCTCGTGAGAAATAAAAGGGATCTTATGATACTCCTTCTCTAGAGGTGAAAACCACCATAGATGAAGGTGGGGATGTGTACTTGCCTTCTTCTTTAGGTACACATGTAGATCATGAGGCATGGCTAATTGAATAAGGTGCATCCCTTCACTTCACTCCTTATAGGGAGTCATTCTGCGAGTATGAAAAATATAATGGTGGTAATGTCTTCTTAGGGGATGATAGGAAGGCTAGGATCATCAGAAACCTAAAAGTAATGTTGATGTTGCAAGGTGGAAGGTTTATAACACTTCTTGTTGTTCTACATATTCATACATTGGCTAGAAATCTAATTTCTATAAATAATATGGATGATGCAGGTGTGAAAATAGTGTTCGGGAAAGATACCTACAAGATGGTTTGCTGAGCATTGGTATTGAGGTGATGATTTCATATTGGAACTATGTACACGCTTCTTGGTAGCACTAGTATTGATGGGTGCAACAGTTCTATGGTTCTTGTAAGTGGAGTAGAAAAACAAATGGTCTCTCGAGAAACAACCATGTTAAGGCATCAAAGGATTGGATATAGTGGAGAGAAGGGCCTTCGAATACTTCATGGTAATGGTATGGTAGAAGCTATGTCTAATGTTTGTCTGGATTTCGATTTCTACATACTAGTGGTAAGAGCACAAGAGGGATATTAGAGCATGTGCATAGTGATGTGTTTTGACCTATGTTGGTTCCATCACTGGGTATCTTTGTTACGATGTATCCTTTATAGATGAATTCTTAAGGAATACATGGCTATATATATCCTTAGGGAGAAATCTAAAGTCTTTGACAACTTTTAGGAATTTAAGGCTCTCATGATAAATCAAACAGAGAAAAAAATGAAGGTGTTGAGGACAGATAATGGTGGAGAGTTCTACAAGAAGGAATTTCATCCTTAAATTCTATTGTACGGCCTACCTAGAAAAGCGTGCAAGCTGCCACAAATACGCTATGTGGATTTCATCGATTTCTGTGTAGAAAAAAACTAGTAATACAACTATACGGATTTGCCTCAATTTGCATGCCAAGGTACAGCCACTTGCTGTACAGATTTCTGCTCCTCGATTTCTGTGCACTTGCTGTATGGATTTCTAGAAACTCATGCCCAAATTCTACCTTTCACTGTGTGCTAACTTAGCTGTAGGGATTTGCTAAAATGTTTCCTTGTAATGTGTGCCAAGTTGTTGTCTCCTTCTCCTCCCTGTCCAGAAATCTCCGTTGCTCTCTTGTCATCCTTATCTCAATTTGCTCATGAAAAAATGAATGACCTTTTCCTCCTCTAATCTAACCCTAAGTAACTTTTGGGGAACCCCTAAATCCAATGGGTGAAATATATTGAGATCTAGGGCTGAGATTAAATCCTCATTTAAATCTCACTTTCTATTTTTTAATTCACCCCACTTTAATAAGGACCCACTTAGTCATTTATTTCCAAAGTCACTTTTCTTTTGTAATTTTACATTGCCTTTATTAAAGTCAGTTTAAAATTAGACTTTAGTAACTTTATCACTTAAAGTCACTTTTAAATTAGATTTGACTTTATAAAAATTATAAAGTCACTT
>APFE031498347.1:0-51250 GCA_000404065.3 Pinus taeda
TAAAAGTTATTTCGAATTTTATTGTTACGCTGAAAAAGCATTAAAATAAGTGTTTCAATATCATCATAATTTTGTTTAGTTAAACAATCAAAAAGGTTGGTAGTGTCACAAATATTTTGAAATTTAATTCTAATACGAGTATAAACTCGATGATCTTTGAGGGTTTTTTAATCTTCAACCATAATATAACTAGTGTTGCAAAGGTGATAGACTTTTAAATTGTGCCAACACTGCCTTAGTAATAATCATGACTTAACACATACATGATATTTACTATATCAAATTATAATTAAATGGATTAATAATAGTAACATATGCATCATTATTTTCATAAAATAACCTTAACAAACTTATTTTTTACTATAAACCATAAAAATATTAAAATAGATAATGTAAGGAATCCAAGATTAAAATGTGAAAGATTTTTTTTAGCAAGTTTATATAAATTTGTTTTATAAAGTTTATCATGATAATTTTTACACAAAAATGGTGAATATCTACATTAAAATTAGTGAATTAAGTGACTTTCTAATTCCTCATTTTGAAAAAACTTAATCTAGTTAAAGTTCTAAATTCTAGATCCACTGAATACTTCCATATTTAATGAAATATGTGTTCATCAAAGTCTCGCCCAACTACATTATGCAATGTTATGTACAAGATCATATCTAATGTCATAGTTAACAGATTAAAGACAATTCTTACGGGGATCATTTCAGAAGAACAATCAGGCTATGTAGAAGGTAGATAGATTATGGATAACATATTGCTAGCTCAAGAGATGATTCATACTCTCCAAACTCAGAAGAAAGCTGGCATGCTAATGCAGCTGGACCTTTCGAAGGCTTATGATAAAGTCAGCTAGAACTACTTGGAGGCTATTCTGGATGCCTTTGGCTTTGTGAAGAGATGGATGAAATGGATCCTAACCCTGATTAAGTCTACCAGATTCTCCATCCTAGTCAACGGAGCTCCTACAACCCAGTTTACACCTACTAGAGGTATATGGCAAGGGGATCCCCTGTCCCCCTTTCTGTTTATAATACTAATGGAAGGTCTAAGTCGGCTTATTAGAAAGGCTAAATAGGATAGCTTAATTTAGGGACTCCAACCCTTACCCTCATGCCTTGTAACCACTCATCAGCAGTTTTTCGATGATACTATGCTTCATGGTATGCCTTCAGTCAAAGAAGCTCTTGGGTTGAAAAGCATTCTCAATCATTTCAACCTTGCTTCAGGTATGGAACTCAATCTCTCTAAATCTTCCATATTCTTTTTTAACACATACTTAGCAGTCCGTAAAAATCTATCTAATATCCTCGGGTTCAAGAGGTGTAACCACCCTTCTAGATACCTAGGTATTCCACTGACAGACAAACCTTGGCAAAACATTTGTTGGGAGAAAATGCTCGCCAATCTAGAGAAGCATTGTCAACATTGGACCCATAGAACCCTTAACTTTGCAGGCTACCTAGTCCTCACCAAATCCATCCTGCAAGCCATTCCTCAATTAATGCTTTCTATTCTTCCGATGCCAAAAGGTGTGCTTCAGAAAATTCGAATCATCCAGAATGCTTTCTTGTGGCCGGGAAACTCAGTTAAATAGAAATCGTCCTTAATAGCATGGGAGAAAATCAGCAAACCCAAGCACCTAGGAGGGTTAACCTTCAGGACCCTTACACCATCAACCGAGCTTATGGAGCCAAGTTATGGTGGAGATGGGTTAAAGAACCGAACATTCCCTGGGCCAAACATTGGAAAGCCAAGTATGTGGATCATTATAGCCCTCCGAATCTGATCGGGATGCAGAAACCTACAGAAGGATCTCCAATCTGGAACCTAGCAAGAGCTAATCAAGGCATTATTCAAGAACAGAGTTTTTGGGAAGTCCGTAATGGACAGACTACTCTATTCTAGGAGGATGCTTGGCAGCAATTATCTAAACTTGAAAGCCCAGATTTTCTCACTATTTAGAGAAGATTCCGGGAACAAGGAAAGATAACCATGAATCATTATTGGAAGCCTGACACAACTAATCAACCATAGAAACAATGGATCTTCAGTGACGCATTGCAACCAGAAGATAGGGAGAACAATATGATGGCTCTGCAAACAGAGCTTGCTAAAAGAAAAATTAGAAATGCTCAAGATGCAGATCAACTGCATTGGGGCAAGCTCAAGGGGGGTACCTTTACCCTTAAAGAAGAAAAATCCTGTATAGAAGAAAGATATCAAGGGGAAAAATTCAATTGGTATAACAGGGTATGGGATGTTGAACTATGGCCAAAGATTAAAACCTTTCTATGGCTCTTGATGCACCGTAAAACCCTTACCTGGGAAAACCTAAGGAAAAGAGGGTTCATAGGCCCCTCATGCTATCCCCTGTGTGAAAATGAGGAGGAATCAATGAATCACCTCCTCAAAAAATGTAACTAGACAGAAAGCCTATGGAACTGGATGGAAATTGTCTTCGAAAGAACAGATAGGAACATAAACTCAATATAGGAAAGCATAGAAAATTGGCAAAGTAATTTTTCCAAATCTCAAACAGTTAATACCTTATGGAAATTAAACCCTAGTTTCATAGTTTGGTCGGTATGGAAAGAATGAAACAAAAGAGTGTTTCAAAATGAAGCTAAAACCATAGAGTTTATCAGAGCCACCATACTACAAAACATGAGGGAAACGGCTCTTACCAGATGGAAAGCAAAACAAAATAAGGATCTATCGGTGACTGACTTACAAGTTCTATAGACGTTTGGAATTGAGGCAGGTACCGAATCCAGTTCATCTGAACCACGACAACAACAAGGCCCCTCCACGAATGCATGGTTGCCACCACCAACAGGCTTTCACAAACTAAACTTTGACGGGGCCTCTCGAGGTAATCCTAGACCGGTAGGTATAGGAGGTGTCCTACGTAATTACAAAGGTGACATTCAACATATTTTCAGTCAATATATGGGAGAGGCCACCAACAAAGAGAAGTAATTCGTGGCTTTAGAGCAAGGGCTCTGAATACTAATTCGCCTAAGAATAGGAGCTACAGTGGTAGAAGGGGATTCTCTTTTGGCAATCAATGCCACAAGGAAGCTGCAGATGGGTTCGAAACTAGGTAAGGTAACGAAGCACTGGAGGTTGGCCAAGGTTACAGAGCTCATAGCAGAGCACCTCTCAATCCTTGACGGAATCATTCTGCAAGCTGTAAGAAGAACGACAAATGCGGTGGTTGACTGTCTCGCCAACTATGAGATCAATCACCATACTACTTATCCGGACACCTATTGGCATGATGTCACATGCAAAGAACTTTGGAAAAAGTGTTTACATATATCAAGAAAAGAAATTCTGTATAGGGAGAAGGGGTGCAGTAGTACGATGGAAACGCACCTTAATAACAAATGAAGATAGCCATTAAGGCTCACCTCCTGGATCATTATATCCCGAATTGGATTTGGGAGGGTAGGTACCATCACCCGAAGCGGGAGATGAAGGAAATCCTACAGAAGAATGATCATCAGAGAACTCTAGGCCCAACGGATGATACGTGGGCCATGACAAGAAACTTCTAGCATGACAATCCGTTGCTTCGGATCGCAGGAAGGGGAAGGCACTCTGGAAAAGAGAGAGGAGTAATTATGTCAAAATCTGGGGATCCACGCAAACCTCGCTCAACCTATACGCTCATCCCTCGATTATAACTACAATGAATTACCAAAGAGCTCTTTCATCTTATGCTCTTCGCCCGACTCTTCATCATGAGCACTCTATACTATTCTTTGTCTAGTTCTCCGAAGTGTTTCCATCACCCGCTATCACCTGCAATAGCACTATGGCAGCTGGGGTTAGTCACAATGAGTCAGCAAACAGAGAGCTGAAGAAAGCTAGGGAGGCATATGAAACTTTAGTCTCTGTCAAACGGAAGAAGAAAATTGATGAGATTGACGCCGAAGTAAATGAGGAACAGGATAGGCTAGACATGTAATCGATTGAGGAAGAAATAGAGTGGATTTCAAATCCAAGGACCCCAGCCACTAGAGGCACGCAGTTTGTTCGGACATAGAGTGAAGCTTGGCACATGAAAACCATGTTGGCCAAAGCTCTCGCCAAGCAGGGGATGCCATGAAAGAGGCATAATATGCCACAACGCTTGCATCGGCTAAAAACTCTGCAAGACTAAACGCTCTGGAAATTTTCCTGAAGTCGTTTACAGAGAAAATCAAAACGTTGTCGGAAGATCTAGGGCCTCCACCAGGCTCTTTAAACACTCTATCCGATAAGGTATGAAGATCGTTGTTGATGTTCCAGCGGAAGACACCAACGTTCGTGCAGTAAAATGCTAGAATACCCAAAAAGCTCCAAAACCAGAACATGTTAATGCAGCAGCTGGCCTTAGTGACACCTTCCAAGATTATGTGGAACTTAAGCTATAGAGATGTCTGCGCACTCTGCTTTGTGCCCGCCAGCCAATGAGGACTTCATGTTTTGAATTTTGATCATGTTCTATGTCTCAAATCATCCTAGTCACACTTTAGTTTTGTCTTTTGGTTCAGGCAGCATTGCGTGGTTAGTCCCCTCAAGATTTTCATACTATACGGAAAGTTTAGTTAGTGTTGTTTGTCTTTGTCTTGGGGAGGCCTTTCTCCTCAGTTTGTAAGGCAGTTCTCGTATAGTGTTCAGTATAGACTTTTGATCGACCAAGCAAAAAGCAGAATGTTTTGTCTGGTTATATGGACCTTTGTATTTTATGTAACTTTGTGAAATCATATACTTTTACTGACTTACAAAAAAAAATTATGTACTTTAAATATGTAATTATTGTTGTGTTTAGTATCTTAGGGGTAATGTTTAATATTTTGGTTTTATCAAAATAAAATTGAAATAAACTAATTAATAATTATAATTATTAATAAAATATTTTTATTTTTTAAAATTATATAAAATAAAAAATAAATTAAAAATAAAAAGTTGTGTGTGTGTGTGTGTGTGTGTGTGTAGATTTTATCTCAACTTCTTATTTTTTAATGTAATACTCTTTTTAAAGTTAAAAAGAGATTTAATTCCTTTAAACACTTAGTAAATCTAAAATTAAAAAAATCCAAATTGGTTTATCTATTTTTTATTATTTATAGCACAAAAAATATTTAAATTAAAAAATAGATTAATTAGTGATGACGTATATTTAAATTTTTTTATAATTTTTTTAAATTTATCATGTGAATTTTATGTTTTAGCACATAAGGTTTACCTAAAAGTTATAGGGAAAGTGATTAGAATCAAACCTTTATTATGCTAATACCATGTTGGGCCAATTACCTACCCTATTAATGATGTTTCTAGGAACTTGACTCTATCATTGAATCATTTATTTCCCAAAACAATATTAATGATGATGATGCATGGACACTTCCAATATCAATGTTTTTTAAATATTTAATTGTTTCTCGATTATCTTGTACAAAAACTTCTTACCCCTTGATATAATGCCTAAACTTGTTCAAGTATTGCACATAAACTAGGAGCTCTTTTTCTGTAACAGTGTAATTTAGCTCAACTTTGGATAGATTCTCACTAATAAAATATATGGCATAAGGAAAATTACCTTCCACTTGTCCTAAGGTTTCTCCTACAACCTTGTCAGATGCATCTATGTGGATGTGGAAGGGAAAAACCTAATTGTGATCCCTAAGAATTGGTGCAGTTGTCAATTTCTCCTTCAGCTCTTTGAATGCCTCCCAAAATCTATCTGTATATCAAAAATTTGAATCTTTAGTGAACAATCCAAAAAAAGGTGAGGCCATCTTGCTAAAATCCTTAATAAATCTCTTATAATATCCAACAAGTCCAACGAAATTTCTAACATCCCTTAGTTTTTCAGGGGCAAGGAACCTTTTAATAATGGCAATCTTGTTAGGGCCAATTTGGATCCCTTCCTTGTTGAGGAAGTGACATAAGACAATCCGTGCATTCAAAAAAAAAATCACACTTTTTTGGACTCAGTGACAGATTCATTTCAATGCACTTCTTTAAAACTTTACATAGATTGGAGAGAGATTATTGGAAATCATTCCCATAAGGAGTGAAGCCATCCATATAACTTTTCATTGTGTCATGAACAAAAGCAAGAAAAATACTCAACAATTCCATTTGGAAGGTAGCAAGGCCATTGCACATACCAAAGGGAAGGAATCTATAAGCAAAGGTCTCTCACGGACATGTGAAGGTGGTCTTATCTTGATCCTCAGGGATGAGTTGGATCTGATTATACAAACTAAAACCATCCAAAAATGAAAAAAACTTCTTCCCTACAATACCATCCAAAATTGGATCAATGAAAGGAAATGTATAACGATCTTTCTTTGTAGCCTTGTTAATTTCCCTATAGTCAACACAACTTCTCATCTTCCCAATTTTCCCTCTAACTCTTTATCATCGCACAACTTATCCTTAAATTTGAAAATAATATTTTTTTTAATATTGTCCTTACTCTCCAAGATGATCTCCTCCTTTACCCATGAATAGTCTAGCCAAGACTAATGCTAGGGTCGGTGGTGGGGTTTTGGATAGAGTTACAAGCAATTTTGAGGAACCTTTTGGTTTCCATGTTGTATAATTTTTTATTATAGATGATATACTTAATCATAATTATATTTTTGAGAGAAAAAAAATAACTTTAATTGAAAATAAATACATAAATTTAATAACATGAAATAAGATAACTAAAACTACAATTGGAAATAATTGGAATAACATATTTTAATAGTTGAGACTAAATAAGTTAAAAATTGCAAATACATTTATATATTAAAACATCTATTTTAAATTCACAATTAAAAAAAATGTGTTACCAAATTTAAATTTAAGTTTAAAAACTAAAATATAAAACATTTAATTAATATTTTCCAAATATTTTAACACATCACTTAAATTTTATTATATTTCTATCCTACTTTAATAATTTAACTTTAAACTCATAATTAAAAAATATCAAATTGATGTGTGGTATCTTTTATTTATGAAATAAAAAATCTACCTAAACATTTATTATATCTATATATAAATTCATAATATATATTTTTTAATTTCATTTAATTTTTTAACGGTTACGAATTAAATATAATGATTTTAATTGATTGTGTAATTTAAAATGTTTATTAGCTAATTCACTTAAATTCAAGTAAGTAATATAAATCATATGTATTTAAAAAAAATTAATATGCTTTAAAATACAATTAAAAATA
This sequence comes from Pinus taeda, assembly GCA_000404065.3. Taxonomy (NCBI): domain Eukaryota; kingdom Viridiplantae; phylum Streptophyta; class Pinopsida; order Pinales; family Pinaceae; genus Pinus; species Pinus taeda. The sequence goes on from APFE031498347.1 coordinate 7,242, forward strand.
TTTTATTAAAAGAATTTTACTAAGCCACAGAAGTATCGAAAGTATTACCATATTTTTGCACATAGACCTTGACCATTTACGAAGTTCCAATGAGTATGATGGGTATGTCAGATTCGAAATTCCAAACCCTGCTGGCCATCAATGCCTACTCAATCCGATTGCATATTATGGTTGACAGAGAAGATACGTCCTTCACAACCCAAAAAGATAATACCCACTAGTGCTCCATTCTTCTAGATGTCACGACAGCTACGTGCAATAACAACCACAAATGCTTATGACTCATCGTGTGTTGAGGTTCAAAGATTGGGTCAGACATGGCCTCCATTTTCTTCGCAGCCTATTCTGTCACTGCTAAACTTAACACTTTACAGTTCTATATAAAGTTGCCTCTATGATACCACGATATATATCCATTCCACCCACCCTTTCTGCGAGTGCCAATGGCTTCCATGGAGATAGAGCAGAAATAGAAAAGAGTTTATAATTGAATTTTTTTATTTATCTTAAAAATATGTATGAAGCTGAAAGAAGAATTAAGCAAACAGTGTAGAATTGAATATTTTTATTTATTTTTAAAATTAGTTGTTTGATAAGATAAGATAGATAGAATATAGGTTAAATGTTTATTTTTATTTATTTTTAAAAAGTTGTGGTTGAATAAAAAGATATAATTTAAATATTTATATTTTTATTTGAATTTATAGAATACTTTAATTTGTGTTGTCATATAGTTTGATGCTAAAAAGTTTCCATTTATTATGTGGATTTTCTAATTTTTTTTGTTTATTTTGTGCATTTTCTAAATATAAATCTTCAAATTTATCATGTGAAATTAATGTCCCAAAATCCAAATTAATAGTTATTAGAATCAAACCCTTATTCTTCATCCATATAAATTTACCTCAAAATTATAATGAGAGTGGTTGAAATCAAACCATAATACCCCATGGTGACCCAATTACTTATCTTTTTTTGAGCCTGACCCAATTGCCCACGCAACCTGAATTCATTGTCCATCCATCTCAATCTACACTTGAATTAACTAGCAATTGTCCCAAGAGGTACAAAGAGAGGCTGATAGGATTATTAAATTGGAATTGTTGAATTTTTCAAGAAGAGATGTTGGTTCAAGCCTAACTGGTGAGCAATTTGAGCTGGCTAAGGGCTTTCTAATTATTTTTTATTATGGTAAAATTATATTGACAATTCATTGGTTTTACTTTCAAAATCTTGAAGGAATTTGAAGCGCAGGTATAGAATTGCTTTATGGGATTTGATCCCAAAATCATTGATTTGTAAATACATACTCAATGAAATGTTAATTGGTTGAAACCCTGAACAAATGTTTAATATAAGCAAATAAGCCGAAAAAGTTGAAAGGCTTAGTATGTCTATTTATTTGTGTTGGGTGTGCAGTGAAAACAATTTCAATCTCTTATGACATACAAGGTTACAAAATTAGCAAACAATCTAGAAGGAAATGCAACAAATTTAGTTAAAGTTAAGTTGAGATTAAAACCTACTCACAAATAGCATTGTACAAATCTTCAGGAGATGTTCCACTCTGAATCATCTTGTTGAATATGTCATCACATGACTTTGACAACTGAACAATATTTTTTATTCTGCGTACCCTGTAGAAGAGTATGAATTTTTGCATATTACGCCAGACTATCCATATTATGGAATCCCAATTTCCCAGTGGGCAGTTTTGTGTATGGAATTTGTATTTTTGATTACCCCAATGACAATGAACAAGTATAATTAGTTGGAAATCATTAGGGGAAATGAGAGACCAAATCCACATTTTCCCAAATTACAAGTCAAACAACAACCCACATGAGGAAACAAATTTAACAACCATCACTTACTTCAATTTGAAGGGTACCTTACAGTGTGTATGCAAGATTGCAATGGATTCTGCCCCAAAAAATGCTACTAGATCTAAACAAGCAGAGCCATAAACTTGAAAATTTTTCAATAATAGGACTTGCTTGGGACAAGCATAATCCTTACTCCACTTCAAATAAGAGTTGTAGTATACGGATTAGGATACTATGCAGGAAAGCATGCCTTATGAACAAAAAAGGAAAAAGATAATAGTATTTTAATTGCCATATGCAAGGCCTTCACAGATTGCCCGATGACAGCATAAAAGGAACTAACAATATAAAACATGCATCCATAACAGCAAAGGTAAAAGAGCAGCAAACATCCATTCATTCAAAAAGTTGCAGCACGGAAATAGCCAAACAATATATATCTTCTTCCATTAATCATAGGAAGAGAAGCATAAAGCATGCCTTCAAAGCAGAAAAGATAAAAGCTAACAGTGCTAAGTGTTAGCTCCCATAAGTAAGGCATTCACAGTTTGCTCCATAACAGCATAAAAGGAACAAACATAATAAAACATGTATCAGTAACACTAGAAGGTAAAGGACAACAAATATCCATTCATCCAAAAAAATGCAGCAGTCAAATAGTCAAACGGTATATATCTTCTTCTATTTATCATATGACAAGCAATATACTTCCATCAATTCAAAAACCCTTACAGACCAGCACCGTCTCTTACCCTATTCAAAAGAATATGGTTTCTAGCTTAAATAGTTATCTGTGATGAAGCACATTTGAACCAGCGCTTAAGCCCACTAATTCAAAATACAAAGTAAAATCGCTTAATACAAATAAATTCTTTCAAAATACAATTTAAAATTGCTTCATACATGTAAGGTCTTAATTGCTTAAAGTTCCTCCAACAATAATGAAAAATACTTGGAGCTTTTGGATACTATCTAGAAAGCAATGGTCATTGTCTAGCATTAGAATACCAAATTTTGGTGCTTACAATTTACCTAGGTGATTCCAGTCCCATTCAGAATTAAAAACATCCACAAGTAGAATAGACCTCTGTAACATTCTGATGGGCAACAATGTGAACTCCTGTAAGAACAGATTAGAAACAACAGATGCATCAGACAAGGACCACTTTATCCCCACAACAGGAAACCATAAACAAATTGCTTTCAACGGAAATGTAACAAAGCCTTGAGTTCCATATTGTGATACATTTATCCAACAAGGGTCACCACATCCTCACAAGAGGAAAGCATAGGAAGCTTGCTTTCAACAGCAAACTAATAGAGCCTCACATTCCACATTGTGTTATCCATCCATAACATTACAACCCATATAGCCTTGCCGTGTTAGATAGATTCACAAGCTATAGAAAACATACGAAATAGAACTGTCCCAAACAACCAGGAAAAACCCACCATCCTAAACACTCAGGTAGAACCTGCCTCCTGAACAACCAGGTAGAACACACTCAATAAGTAACAATAAGGGAAGTCGCACATTTGCACTACATCAAACTTCTCATTGCTAGTTACGTGTTATGCTACCATAAACAAGGAGCAGGAAATGGAATGCAAAATGGGCACATAACCAGAAAAAGGGCTAGAGTGATTCATAGGCAAGAGGAGCATGAACACGCTTCAGATGATAAGAAACATGAACCTGCCGCCTTGCCCCATGGTGTAACATGCATGTAAAATTGATTAGTGATGTAGCCCAATCCCTGGAATATTATGCATATAAATTGACTAAAAATGTATTAACATAGCGTCAAGACATGAATGAGAAATGAGAAACAGGTATCCCAGCTAGGTTTCTAGCAACATCTGTTACATGTGTGCTTTTAGCAGGAAGCCCTGCTACACCAAAATAAAAGAACTAGCAACTATGGATATTCAAGAACTAACAGAAAAACCTGAACAAGCTAACCTGATCAACCGAAATAAACAAAAACCGCAGTAACTATATTATATAGATCTATTAAAAACCACAATTTGTGTTTCAACTCTCAAATATAAACCAACTAGGCCTTGGCTGCCTAGTGAGGCTCTACCCCACAGACTCAAAAGGCTTGCAAAAAATGGATGAGAAGGGGAAAATCCACATCTAACCAAACCAAAATAGTCGTAAACCCAAATAACTACATTACCTAGATCAATTGTAAATACAAACAATCTACTCTTCAGGTCTCGCATATAAACCACTTTGGCCTTAGTTCCCTAGGGAGCTTGGTGAGGTTGGTAGAAGATTAAGCAATTCAATAAGTTTTCATTCTCTGCATGTCGAAAGGGGGTGAGGCTATTTGGGTAGATTTGACAACCCTCAGACCAATTTCCTAATCTAAAGGAAGTCCATGTCAAGTATTGGAAAACCTGACATAAGAAAAAGGCCACAATAACCACATTGTCTAGATCTATTGAAGAAATTCTAAACTAACCATTGCTTCAATGCATGCAAACATAAATGGCCATACAGTTGGCTTACAATGGGAAATTTGATAACAGTATTACTGATGGTGAGTCTCTGCTATGCCCATTAGGTTGAGATAATGGATGAATGTCCTGACTAAAGATGCTGCCTCTTCCAGCGTCATGCTTAACAATTCTAACGCAAGCTTCTTCTCAGGCACTTCCGCTGCATCCTCGATGCCCACAATTCTCATGTTGCATGCACTCTGCACAAAATAGAAACCCAAAAATAACATAAATGGAACAATAAAAACCTCAAAAATAACTTAAACGAACACCAACTCTCCCACAAGTCTCTTGCAGACACGATAAATTTCCAAACCTTCACAAATACTTTAAAGCCAACCAGGCTAAATCTATAGACAATTGTCAGAACTAATTTACAAGGTATTCAAGGTTCCAACAGTTTTAAAAGATAAATCTCAGCACAGACTCATGAATGTAAGATTTCGACGCCAAAATTTTTAGCACAAAGTCCTTCTTTAAGCCATAATTTGACAGCATTGCTGATTGATTTCTTCTTGTGCAAATCTTTGAAGTTCCTAACCTGCGAGAGAATTCGTTCTCTCTCAACTTTCTCCATAAATTGTTGGCCAACTACACTTTGAAGAACATCATTAAGAACACTGCCAAGCAGACGACAGTCATCCTCAAAGGCTTGGAATGAGATCTCCTCAGCAATATCGTCTGTGGTGTTCGTCATTATGTCTAACGAGAGTCGAATCCTTGACCTCTAAATGTTGAATTACACTACGCCACAGCTCAACAGTTGACCTCCCTCTCGTCCATTCATTTACAGAATGGAGAGATATTTATAGGGGGATATTTTTTGAATAATCTTTGGGTACTAAAGGATACCGTGACTAACACACTGTGACTGATATGTGGCATGTCCATAAACCGATTCAGAGGTAGATATGGGAAATATTCTACCAGTTGAGAAAAAATTTCCAATACTTGTTATATAAAAATTAAATAAATAGCCAGATGTCAAACAGAAAAGCAAAATCCATTTGTAAATCTGGATACGAAGTTGGCTTTTAACAACCTCATGCTTAGAAATCAATCAAATTTTGCATCCAATAAGAGTTGTTGCTCAAAATTTGAGTAAATCCATAAGGCGATAAGTTGAAAATACTAGTTGAAAAAAATAATTTTTTCTTTTTTTCCGTCTAAAATTTGATGATGTAATCTAAATTTATTTTATAATTTCCATAGGAGACCCATTTTAGACTTCAAAATTCCCCTAATGATACCTTCATCATATATAAATTATTAATTACATCATTTAATAGAGATAAACTGTCAAAAAATTGTGAAAAATAATTAATAACAACCCAATAGAAAAAGATGAATCTCTAGAATTAATCAAATCAAAATATAAATACCTATGGTAAAAAAAAAAAAAAAATTACAATTATGAAGCATTCAATACATTTTGTTACCCATGTCTTAACTTACAACTATAAAATAGACAACCTCTGATAGTTAGGAGGAGTCATTTATTCACGGATGAATCCATCAAGCTTAAGATATTTTTCTTTTCTTTAAACGCTAACATCTTATAATTTGTTTCTAATTTAACAAGAAGATAATGAAGTTTCCATTTACAATGGTCTTGTTACCATTTTATTGGACATTTTGTTAGGATTTTCCTTAACTAAAAAAGTGAAAATCATAAATTCATGATTAATAATTAATAATTAATTAATAATTTATTAATAATTAATAATTAATATTTATTTAAATATATTAAATAAATGTTTAAATGTTAACCAATATTTGAATTATAAATTATTTATAATTAAATTATAAAAATTTATCGTTATAATATAAAAATTATCGTTATTAATATTATAATTACTAAATATTTTTTGTTATTATTTATTTTCTTTAAATGCTAACATCTTATAATTTGGTTCTAATTTTACATGAAGATAATGAAAATTGGTGAAGTTTCCATTGACAATGGTCTCTTATTAACGTTTATTGGACATTTTGTTAGGGTTTTCCCTCAAACGGAAAACAGTGAGAACCATAAATTCAATGATTATTGATTATTAATTAATAATTAATTAATATTAATTAATTATTATTTTAAATATATAAATAAACGTTAATGTTATTATATATAATTATTTATAATAAATTATAAAAAAAAATATTGTTATTAATATTATAATTACGAAATATTTATTATTATAAATATATATAATGTAAATCTAAAAGTAACCTCTTAATATATATAAAAAAATATTTTAATTATTATTGAGACCATTTCTTGTTCACATAGGTTGTAATTTTAAAATTAATAAAATTTATTAAATCATTAGAAAAATTGTGCTTATTTATTTAATAATGTTATCATATGAATTTATTTAATATGAATCCATCATCATGATGTTGTTTACCTAGTAGTCAATGTATCGTGTATTGTATTCCGTATTAAAGTGCAAATTCATGCCGGGCAGAAGTGGAGCCCATAGACGCCTCGGCCGGATTTCATGGCCGAGAAAGGCCAACCAGCCTACTTTTTTCAAACAACAATGATCCAAAGGCATTAGGTTATTGGTGCTAGACGTTTCATCCTGGAGTCGGTGTTAGAGAAACCCTAGGTTTAAAAACCTGTGAGTCAGAAAAGAGAATCATGTTTGACTTTGTTGTATATTTTTCTCCCTAAACGCAGAAGATATAAACCTCGAGTGGAAATTCGGTTGGCAACAAAACATTGTTGAAATATAATTTCAACTCCAGCAAAAATTAAACAGCGACAACAAACTGTTTTTCTTTACCTTTGCGATGCGATCTTATCGCATATTGAAAATCGCATACATGACCTGTTGCCCTTCGCTATGTCCTAAGATTTCTGCCGATTGCGGTGTTCCGATGTGATCCTATCGGAAATCGCAAATCGCACCCATATGTTGAGGCTCCGCCCTTTCGCTCCCGCCGATGCGATGGTGCGATGCGATCTGTTAGCTATCGCATATCACTCCTTCCTCAAACCAATCTCAGCCGTTCGATTGAAGTCAATGGTTGTGTACAGGCTTGCACCATATGGACTTGACGTGAATTAGAAGTTTCATTTACTGTCAGTTTTGTCAATAAAACAGGAAATGTAATTTACTCCAGTTGGTAAATGTTGGTAAGATTTTAATTTTATTGCTATTCACGGGAGTATGGTATAGTTAATATGCATTGTTATATTTTTTTTAGTTAGGTGAGTGAAGAATGCAGCGTGTATGTGAAAAATACACAGTAGTGTAAATGTAATTTTCTTTTGTAATGCACAGCAGTGCAGAGAAGTTTTTTTGTTGTTGAAATGAAATATGCAGCAGCGTGAATGAATGAAAAGATTTTTACACATAGCAGTGTAAATTTTTCTGAATAGACAGAGTAGTATTTTTTTTGTGTGGAACTGAAGCGTTCCTGTGTAATCCCTCTGATAGAGGAAGACCAATCTTTTGTAACAACAATCTTTTAATGAATACAAGTTTTTTATGTGTGTTGCTGAAACTCTGTTCTCAGAAAACAATTTTAGTTTTCGCTGTGTTAAGATCCCGTGATAAAAACAGAGCATCATTCTCTATTCAATTTTGTTTGGAATTATCATAAATTCCCAACATTGGTATCAGAGCTTGTCCAGGATCTTTGAAGGTGTCAAAAAAGATGAAGGAAGGATTTCTTGCTAGAGAAGCTCAGTAGAGTGAAGACTCAGTCAAAAAATCCAAGGTATTTATTAAGCCAGTTATTTAAATACTTCACTGTCTTTTGAAGCATAGTTTAGAGTGCAAGAATGCCCAGCACCAGCACTAGGATGGGTATCTGTAATACCCAGCTCCCACAATTTAATGAGAAAAACTATGACTATTGGGCAATAACCATGAGAGCCCTGTTTTCCTCACAAGACTTATGGGAATTTGTTGAGGATGGTTTTGAAGAACCAGCAGATGAAAATGAGTTTAACAACTTGACTCAGGCAGAGAAAGAACAGTTGAAGAGCTATAAGAAGAAGGATTCTAAAGCCCTCCTCTTCTTATATCAAGCAGTGCATGAGAGTGTGTTTCCAAGGATAGCAGCAACCAAGACAGCCAAAGAAGCATGGCAAACTCTCAAGACAGCCTATCAAGGCATGGAGAAAGTGAAGACAACAAAACTACAGTTGCTGAGGAGAGATTTTGAGAATCTATGCATGAAGGAGTCAGACAATATTGACTCATTCTTCACACATGTGATTGGCCTGGTCACACAAATAAGGTATCATGGAGAGATTCTTGAAGAAAGCAAGATTGCGGAGAAACTATTGAGGGTCCTACCCTCAAAGTTCGATGTGATTATCACCACCATAGAAGAGACAAAGGATCTCACAAATTTCTCGGTTGATGAACTACATGCATCACTGATAACACATGAGCAGAGATTGAGTAGAAATGAAAACTCATCTCTAGAACATGCCTTCAAGACCCATATGTCATTTGGAAGAGGAAGAGGTCAAGGCAGAGGAAACAAGAGAGGAAGAGGCAGAAGCCAAAACAGAGGTGGAAGAAACAGTCTAGCAAGTGCTCAAGGAAGAGGCAGCAACCCAAATCAGAACCAAGGCCAAGGTAGCAGCCAACAAAGTGGACAACATCATGCTCAAGGACAAAGGTATGAAAAATCCAATGTCCAATGTTATTATTGTAAAAAATATGGGCATTATGCAAATGAATGTAGGAAGAAGGAGCATGATATGTGTAATAGAACTAGTGCAAATATCACTAGAGAAAATATCAGCCAAGATAATTTGTTGTTAGCTTGTAATATGGCTGAAACAAAGAGTGATGATATATGGTTTCTAAACTTCGGTTGCAGTAACCATATGACAGGAAACATAGCCCTGTTTTCTAAGTTAGATCAGAGTGTGAAGTCACAAGTCACACTCGGGATTGATAGTAAAGTTTCTGTTATGGGAAAAGGAGAAGTAAATATCCTAACAAAGAAAGGTGAAAAGAAAACCATAGTAGATGTTTATTATGTTCCTAGAATGAAATCTAACCTCTTAAGTATTGGACAACTTGTTCAAAAGGGGTACAATGTTTTCTTTGAGAATGATGTATGCACCATCATGGATAGAAAACCCAGCAAACGATGTATTGCTGAAGTGAAAATGACAAGGAACAGGATTTTCCCTCTCAGGATAAAAGTAGTTTTGAAAGATGGAGTAGAAATTGCAGCAGTTACACAAGAGGCTTTCCAAAGCGAACCAAAGGATGAAAATTGGTTGTGGCACTTGAGATTTGACATCTCACTTTGGGGTCTTAACTTGTTGAGTAGAAAAGAATGTAAAGATTGCATTGATAGGAAACCGGACAGCCTTTGTGAAGGTTGTATCTTGGGGAAACAACACAGAGAAAGTTTTCCATCAGGGAAAAGCATAAGGGCAAAAGCACCCTTAGAGATTGTCCACTCAGATTTATGTGGACCGATGTGAACTCCATCACGCAGGCAGCCTCTATATACTAACATTCATTGATGATTTCATAAGAAAAATTTGGGTTTATTTCTTGAAGAACAAAAGTGAAGTATTTGAAAAATTTCGCAATTTCAAAGCACTTGTGGAAAACCAAAGTGGGCCGCATATCAAAGTTCAAAGAACTGATAGAGGAGGTGAGTATATCTCCAAATAATTTCTATGTTTTTGCAGAGAAAATGGAATTCATAAGAAGTTTACCACAAAGTACACTCCGCAGCAAAATGGTGTTGCTGAAAGGAAGAATAGGACAATCATGGATATGGCAAGGAGCATGTTGAAGGTAAAGCATTTTCCAAATGATTATTGGGCTGAAGCTGTACATTGTGCAGTGTATATTTTGAATAGGTGTCCTACAAAAGTAGTCATGAACAGAGTGCTAGAAGAAGCATGGAGTGGGAGAAAGCAAAGTGTCACCCACATGAAAGTTTTTGGATGTGTGGCTTATGCACACATTCCAGATCAGCTAAGGAAGAAGTTGGACAGCAAAGGGGATAAATGTATTTTCATTGGATGCAGTGAGGAATCCAAAGCTTACAGATTGTATAACCCATCCACCAAGAAGTTTTTTTTTAGCAGAGATGTTCAGTTCATTGAGGAGGAAGCTTGGGATGGAAGCATACAGAAAACAGTGAATGTTAAAAGCTCTTTGACAAATAATGAAGATGATGAGGAGATGGTTGAAATACATCCCCAAACAGCAGCGCCAACACAAGGGCAGCAAGAGACACCCTTGAGGAGAATTGAAAGTTCTTCTCCAAGCACACCACAAGGAGGAAATTCAAGTGTTTCTTCAAGCACTTGCACAACAAATGAAAGAGGTAAGAAGTTCAGAAATTTAAGTGATATTTACCTAGTAGTCAATGTATCTTGTATTGTATTATGTATTAAAGTGCAAATTCATGCTGGGCAGAAGTGGAGCCCATAGACACCTTGGCCGGATTTCATGGCCAAGAAAGGCCAACCAGCCTGCTTTTTTTAAACAACAATGATCCAAAGGCATTAGGTTTTTGGTGCTAGACATTTCATCCTGGAGTCGGCGTTAGAAAAACCCTGGGTTTAAAAACCTGTGAGTCAGAAAAGAGAATCATGTTTGACTTTGTTGTATATTTTTCTCCCTAAATGCAAAAGATATAAACCTCAAGTGGAAATTCGGTTGGCAACAAAACATTGTTGAAATATAATTTCAACTGCAGCAAAAATTAAACAGCGACAGCAAACTATTTTTCTTTACCTTTGCAATGCGATCTTACGCATATCGAAAATCGCATGCATGACCTGTTGCCCTTCGCTACGTCCTAAGATTTCTACCGATTGCGATGTTGCGATGCGATCCGATTGCAAATCACAAATCGCAAATTGCACCCATATGTTGAGGCTCCGCCCTTTCGCTCCTGCCGATGCGATGGTGCAATGCGATCTGTTAGCTATCACATATCGCTCCTTCCTCCAACCAATCTCAGTCGTTCGATTGAAGTCAACGGTTGTGTACAGGGCTGCACCATATGGACTTGATGTGAATTAGAAGTTTCATTTACCACCAGTTTTTTCAGTAAAACAGTAAATGTAATTTACTCTGGTTGATAAATGTTGGTAAGATTTTAATTTTATTGTTATTGACGGGAGTATGGTATAGTTAATATGCATTGTTATATTTTTTTTAGTTAGGTGAGTGAAGAATGCAGCAGCGCGTATGTGAAAAATACACAGTAGTGTAAATGTAATTTTCTTTTGTAACGCACAACAGTGCAAAGAAGTTTTTTCTGTTGTTGAAATGAAATATGCAGCAGCGTGAATGAATGAAAAGATTTTTACACACAACAGTGTAAATTTTTCTGAATAGACAGAGTAATTTTTTTGTGTGGAACTAAAGCGTTCCTGTGTAATCCCTCTGATAGAGGAAGACCAATCTTTTGTAGCAGTCTTTTAATGAATACAAGTTTTTTATGTGTGTTGTTGAAACTCTGTTCTCAGAAAACAATTTTAGTTTCCGTTGTGTTAATATCATGTGATAAAAACAAAGCATCATTCTCTATTCAGTTTTGTTTGGAATTATCAGAAATTCCCAACAAACATAAACTAAATCTGGTCGATTAGCCCCTTGTGTCGTGAAGTAGTACCTCTCTGGATTCAATTCATTGGAGTAAAGCATTCAAATCTGTCACCATCGGCATGGCCGCTTGGGATTCATTTCAGGTAAACTGAAGATGATTAGAGAGATTCATTTCAGGTAAACTAAAGATGATGCCAGAGGGTGCTTAGTGGTCTCCACCATAACCATTTGGGTTTTCCACTTGTTACGCTGTCGGTTAGCTTGCATATAACAATTGGCATGTGTGTGGGTATAAGGTAGGCAAGGGAATTGGATTTGAGAGTAGCACCAACCATTATCACCGAAAAAATAAACTTGTCGTTGATGCATTTGACGAGAATGGTGACTCTCAACCTTCCGCCACTGCGTAACACCCGATCACTCAAACACAATGGTCGTGTCTGTATGTAAAATAAAAATAATATCAAGACTAGTACATCTTGCCGATATAGAGAGGCGCTTTCGATGAATTAATTGATAATATATCATTTTTATTTTATTTTAATCATTTTAGTAAATTAATAAATTAAAATATAATAATTACTAATTAATTTTATAATTGAAATGATTATTATACTAGCTATATCTATATAAAATCTAGGTATGTCTAGATGAGCTAGTTACTTTTTATATAGCCCAAAAAAACAAGCATATCAATCCACATAAGATTCAATCTCAATAGAGAGAATAACAGTAAGTCTTCCCTCCCAACACAACTACACCCACTTGACTTTTCACTTATATTCCACTAATAAATAATATATATTTTAAAAATTCTAATATGCTTTCACTCCATTAAAAACATTTTATTATGAGAATTTTGGACAAAGTGACCGAACTATCCAAGCAATTACCATATCTTTTGCATAAAGACCTCAACCATTTACCAAAGTTCCTGAAACATACTAGGATTCGCATAAGATTCGCCATCACCTCTCGTCGAATTAATGCCTCCACAGTCCGATCGCATATATCGTACCTCGCGTCGAATAAATGCCTCCACTATCTGATTATGATCGATCGAGAAAAGAGATCCTTCACAACGCAAAAAGATAATACCCACTACGCGTCCATTCTTCTAGAACTGTACGAAGTCCCGACAGATACCTCCAATAACAACAGATGCTCATGACTCATTGTGAGTTGAGGTTCAAAGATCGATCAAAACAAAAGATTGGGTCAAACATGGCCTCCATTTTCTTGGCTGCCTATTCTGTCGCATGCTAATTAAACGCCTTACACGTCTATATAAAGTAGCCTCTACGGTACCGCGATGTCTATTCATCCCTCCTTTCTGCGAATGCCAATGGCTTCCATGGAGATATGCAAGCTTTTCGCCATCGTCGTTCTATTGCGTCATCAGCTTCCCGTCTCTATAGGTATCCCTGAACCTTTAGAATCCAAAAAGGCGTTGTTTAAGTTTTTGGTAAAAAGTGTATTTTTGTTTTTCCTTTTAAGTTAGTTTTTAAATTTATACATGATTTAATAATCTGAAAATTTCAAGCTCGAAGCCAAATTCATGAATCACATGTAGAATTTTAGATCTTTCTACACCATCATTAGTTTCTAGATCTCCAGGATTCTAGATCCTTCTACACCGCGATTAGTTTCTAAATCTCCATCTGAATCACATACAGGATTTTAGATCCTTCTTCTGCCTTAATAAATTTGTAATTTCTCTGGCCAGACCAGGGATTGCAAACCAAGGTCCAGACTTGTTACGTAATGCTAAGTGATTTCTGTTCTCCAGTGGTTGTTTTATCTATTCCACCATTTCTGATTGAGTAAACTTGTTGTTTCTCCATTTGTCTGTCTCTGTGAATTATTCTCTGCTATTTCCATCTAAGTCTCGAAGTATAAATCTATTGTGTGTTATGTATGCTCTGATCTATTAACTGGTATCAGAGATAGGGTCGAATATCCACTGTGCAAGCTGCTTAGTGCCATTGGCTTACTTTGACAGCATTCATTAAAACGTTCGCTGTTTCCTCGGAGCTGTTGAAGGATCTGTCCAGGAAATCAGAAATCTCTACAAAGAAGAGAGTCCAGGAAAAGGATCTGTTCAGGAAATAGTTGAGGAACTAGCTGAGGAACATTAAGACAATTGTTGTAAGAAATAAAAAGGGTGGGCATATGGTGAAACGTGCCGTGAAACCTAAAATGTGGAGTGCTTAAATGCTTTAAGTGGAGTTTGTAATTCTTTTTCATCAAGCTTGCACGTATACAAACCAACATGACGTGTGAAATGTGAAAAATTAAAACATTATATATGTTTTTTATATTTATATAATTATATGTTGAATTTTGAAAAGTATATTTTAAAAAGGAGAAGGAATTTTGAAAAGGGTATTTTAAAAAGGAGGAAGGTCATTATTACTAAATTTTAAAGAGTAATAATTAAAGTTTTATTTTTAAGTGGAATTTTTGATTTTAAGCATCAATATATTAAAAATGGAGACAACAGTCACAGATATGGAGAAGTTGAGCGAGGCTAATTTTTCCTTATGGAAATCACAAATGGAGGATACACTGATTTTGAAGGATCAATATTTGTCGATTGAGGGCACAACAAAGAAACCCTCATGGATGACAAATGAAGAATGGAATAAGCTAGATAGAAAGGCAATTGTAACAATCCGCCAATATCTAGCAAAGAATGTGTATCTCAATGTGTCTAGAGAAAAGATAGCTGAAGGATTATGGAAGAAGCTCCATGATCTATATGAGAAGAACACGACATCAAACAAAGTGTTATTGATGAAGAAGCTTTATAATCTCAAAATAAAAGAGGGTACTTCAGTTGTTAAGCACTTGAAAGCATTTAATATTATTACTAATTAGCTTGCCTCTGTTAAAATCATTTTAGATGATGAAATTAGAGTTTTTTTTTTAATGTGTTCTACGTCAGACAGTTGGGAAAATTTAATTGTAGTTATAGCACTTCAACAACTGCAGGGACCTTGAACTTTGATGATGTCAGCGATAGTTTAATGGATGAGGAACTGCACCGCAAGTCAATTGCGGAAAACCAGGGAGGAGAAGCTCTAGCTCTAGCTGATTGTGGTAGAAGAATGGATCGAGGCTGGCAAGGGCGATCAAGATCGAGAGGCTGATCAAAATCAAGGAGAGGAAGAATCATCTGCATTCATTGTGGCAAACCTGAGCACATGAAGAAAGAATGTCAATTTTGGAAGAAAGGACAAAAGGATCAGAGACCATCTAATACAAATCACAAGTCATCCAGCACAAATGAAGGTGAGACTACTGTTGTAGCCACAGATGGTGATGTGTTGTTTATTGTTTCAGTAGAGGATGCATGTCTATATACATCTAACAGTAGCTTTGATTGGATCCTTTACTCTGGGGCATCTCACCATGTAAACCCATGCAAAGATAGTTTTGTTTCATATAATCCTGGTGATTATGGTAGAGTGCATTTGGGGAATAATCATTTTTTCAGTATTGTTGGAGTGGGAGATATTCAGATCAAGATAAAATATGGACAAAATATATTGTTGAAATAGGTCAGGCGTGTACTAGAAATGCGCATGATTTTAATCTCTATAGGACAATTGGATGATGAAGGCTATCCCACAAGCTTTGGAAAAGGAGGTTGGAAAATTAGTAAAGGAGCATTGGTCGTGGCCAAAGGACCCAAGATAAGAAAATTATACACATTGAAGACACTGATAGGAAAATTAGATTTAGTTGTTGTCACAATAGAAGGAAATTCAACATATCTATCGCATAAGCGTTTGGGTCAGATGAGCGAGAAGGGCTTAAAAATCCTTGTTGGTAAAAATTTATTGCCATGTTTGAAATTCTACAATCTTGATCATTATGAGAATTGTATATATGGTAGACAAAGAAGGGTTTCATTCCTTAGATGTGGCCATGGCAGAAAGAAAAATGTGTTAGAAAGGTACACTCAGATGTGTTTGGTCTTGTTAACATCAAATCATTAGGAGCAACATCATATTTTGTAACATTTATAAATGATGCATCCAGGAAGGTTTGGGCATATCCTATGAAAATTAAAAGTGAAGTGCTTGGAATATTTCAAAAATTTCATGTTGTTGTTGTTGAAAGAGAGACTAACAAATTGCTCAAGTGTTTAAGAACAGATAATGGTGGAGAATATTGCTCAAATGCATTTAAGGAATATTGTAACAGGTTTGGCATAAAGCATGAGAAGATTGTGCATGGTACTCCTCAACAGAATGATGCCGCAGAAAGGATGAATCGCACCATTATGGAAAAGGTGCAAAGTATGTTGTCCAATTCCAGTTTGGAGAAGAATTTTTGCGCTGAAGCAGTTAGGACTGCTTGCTACCTCATAAATAGATCTCCAACTATAGCCTTGGATGTAGATATCCCTGAAGAAGTTTGGATTGGTAATAATTTGAATTATTCTCACTTGAAAAACTTTGGATATGAAGCATTCGTACATATTCCCAAAGAAAATAGAACTAAGATAGATGATAAATCTATGAAATGCATTTTTTTGGGATATGCAAATGAAGATTTTGTTATCGTCTATGGGATCTAGTCAAACATAAAATTATTAGAAGCACGAATGTTATATTTAATTAGTCAGAAATGTTCAAGAGGATTGTAGGTGAGTTGGAGGTCAAAAAGGTTATTGAAAGGTTTGAAGAGGAGCAGGAAAACATACCACCAATACAAGAAAATGAACAACAAATTCAAGAGCATGGAGAAAAACAACTGGAAAATGATGAATAGCAAGAAGAAGGAATCTTGCAGGAACCATTATAGGAGATCCAACCTGATAATGCACCACCACAGTTGGTTCGCAAATCTTCTAGGCCTCATAAGACTTCATAAAGGTATCCTCCTTCAAACTATATTTTGTTGACTGATGAAGGTGAGCGTAATTGTTTTCAAGAAGCTTGTAAAGTTAAGCACAGTGAAGAATAGAAGAAAGCAATGGAAGAAGAAATGAACTATTTGCTGGAAAATAAGACTTGGGAGTTGGTAAACCTCCCAAAAGGTAGAAGGGCTGTACAAAACAAATGGGTTTGCAGGATTAAGCATGAAGGTGACGAAAAGAAGGAGAGGTATAAAGCAAGGATGGTGGTGAAATGTTTTGCCCAAAAAGAAGGTGTTGACTTCAATGAAATTTTCTCACCTGTTGTTAAAATGTCATCCATTAGAGTCATTCTTGGTCTAGTTGCTGCTTTAGACCTAGAATGTGAACAGTTAGATGCAAAAACTACATTCCTTCATGGTGAATTAGAGGAAGAAATTTATATGGAGCAGCTAGAAGGCTTCATAGAAAAAGGAAAAGAAGACCTTGTTTGCAGGTTGAAGAAGAGTCTTTATGGGTTGAAACAGGCACCTTGACAATGGTACAAGAAATTTGATTCATTCATGTTGGAAAATGGTTTTCAAAGGTTAGAAGCTAACCATTGTGTTTATATCAAGAGGTATGATCAAGGAAAGTATATCATATTATTGTTATATGTGGATGACATGTTGATTGTTGGGCATGATAAGAATAAGATCAATAGGTTGAAGAAAGATTTGGGTAGCAAATTTGCAATGAAGGATTTGGGACCAGCACACCAGATATTGGGCATGCAGATTATGTGTGACAGGAAAAACAAAAGGTTGTTGTTTTCACAAGAAAAATATATCAAGAAGGTGCTTGACAATTTTAATATGAAGGATGCCAAGCCAATTGGTACACCCCTTGCAGCCAACTTCAAGTTGAGTACTGAATTATGTCCTAGCGATGACAAGGAAAAAGAAGAGATGAGCATAATTCCTTATGCTTCAGCAGTTGGCAGCTTAATGTATGCGATTGTATGCACACGACCAGACATTGCATATCCAGTGGGAGTAGTGAACTGGGTCCTTGCCAATCCAGGCAAGCAACATTGGCAAGCAGTAAAATGGATTTTGAGGTATCTCAAGGGTACTAATCATTATTGTTTATGTTTTGATCATAATAAGACTATGCTTGAAGGATTTACAGATGCATATATGGCTAGAGATATGGACACCAGAAAGTCCACTATAGGTTATTTGTATACATTTGCAGGTGCAACAGTATCTTGGGTGTCAAGGCTACAAAGAGTAGTAGCACTCTCTACAACAAAAGCAGAGTACATAGCTACAACAAAAGCTTGTAAAGAGATGTTGTGGATGCAACAATTCCTAGGATAGATAGGAATAAAGTAGGACAAATATGTGTTATATTGTGATAGTCAAAGTGCCATTCACTTGGCGAAAAAACCTAGCATTTCATTCAAAAACCAAGCACATTGACTTAAGGTACCATTGGATCCGGCATATGTTGGAGGAAGAACAATTATCCTTGGAAAATATCCATACAGATAGGAACCCTATTGATATGCTCACTAAGATTCTACCACGAAATAAACATGATTTATGTAGAGGCATGGTAGGACTCGATGTGACTTGATGACTCTTATTTGGCTTCAAGTGGGAGAATGTTAAGTGTGAAGCCAAATTCATGAATCACATGTAGGATTCTAGATCCTTCTACACCTCCATTAGTTTCTAAATCTCCATTGGAATCACATACAAGATTCTAGATCCTTCTTTTGCCTCTATAAATTTGTAATTTCTTTGGCCAAGGATTGTAAGCGAAGGTCTAAGATTGTTACGTAATGCTAAGTTATTTCTATTCTCCAGTGATTGTTTTATCTATTCCGTTGTTTTTGATTGAATAAATTTGTTGTTTCTCCATTTGTCTCTCTCTGAAATTATTCTTTGCTATTACCGTATAAGTCTCTGACTGCAAATCTGTTGTGTGTGATGTATGCTCTGAACTATCAGAAAAAACTTTGGTTTTATTGGATATTTGAGAGTGTGAGTTTACAGATTAATTTTATAATCCCAACCAATTCTTGCTAAATTTCATATAATTTAATATATATATTATATATATAATATATATAATTATAATATTATATATATTATATATATATATTATATATATATATATAATATATATATATATTATATAGATGTAAGAACAAATAAAGTATGACAACCAAAAACTCCTGGAGAAATTGATTCTCTTGCCTTGTTTAGAAAGATTATGGCCGAATATAACATTCTCTGGTTTCTGTGTTTGTCTATGTAGGTGTGAATGACAATTTGGCGCTGAATACATAGGTGCCTTGTTTTAAAATGTGACATTCTTAGGCGTGCCCATCAATCCGACTGTGGAATTTCATTTCATGTTGGCCTTCGTCATTGATTACACCACCGAATCCGAATCCCCTGTTCCCTCAGACAGAAATTTCAACATTTTCTAGGACACCGGAAACTTGAGGCCATCAAAGCCCAACATCCAAATGTCAAGGTTGCCCTTAGTGTAGTAGCGTAAATAACTAGCCCGCAGAGTTCAAGCCATCGTTAGTGTCTACGTGGGTAGACAACGCAATCTACACACTGTAATCAATCTCGATGGCAATGACATCGACTACGATCATTTTCAAGCCATCTCGATGTTTATGAATTTATGAATTTTGTTGAGTATCATGATAAGAGAAAATTTATAGCTTTATTTTCAGTAGTAGTTACACCACTCAATGTTATAACAATGAGTGATAAGGGTTTCAAGTGGGGAAAGGGTTAGCAAATGAATTTTGAAGAGTTGAAAAAGAAATTTAATCAAGAATCATTTTTTTTTATACCAAATTTGTAACATCCTTTTAAAGTGGATACAAATACAAGCGGGTATGAAATGGGAGTGGTCTTGTTGTAAGGAGGAAGGAATTTATGCTACCATTATGAAGGGTTAGGTGGGATTATTCTCAACTACCCTACCTACGACAAGGATCTCTATTCCCTGGTACAAGATTTCAAAAAGAAGAAACACTATCTCATGGGAAGGGAGACTATCATCCACATATATCACTAGTTGTTACAATAGCTAAAGGCTTAGAGTAAGTTGTAGAAGACCATAGAATACAAATGTATATGGTTTCCACAACAATTTCATCCAGTAACCAATTATAAGAATGGAAATGAAAACACCATGGTTGGAATGATTTCAAGGCCACCAACATAAAAAACTATAGCTTTAGTAACTTTGATGCACATGGATCATTTCACACATTATTCATATAAAGAGGCATATAGAAAGGGCAAAGGATTCAATAATTTGATTTAAAAGAATGGAAATGAAAACACGATGGTAGAAATGATTTCAAGGCCACCAACATAAAAAATTATAGCTTAGGAAATTTGATGCACATGGATCCTTTCACACATTATTCATACAAAGAGGCTTATAAAAAGGACAAAGGCTTCAAGAATTTGATTTAAAAATTACAGATCCAATGTCACAATGTAGTTGACTATTATCTTTAGAAAAGGTTACTCTTTGGGTTGGACAAGCCTTTTGTTGCTAAATATGAGCAACTACAACTAATTAGAGATGCTCATACGTCTAAGGTCACAAGGCATTTTGGTGTGCATAAGATAGTGCCCAACCTACAAGGGTATTTTTACTAGCCTAGAATGCAAGAAGATGTAGCAAGGTACATTAGAGGATTTATGCTTTGTTGTATCAACAAACCTAGTAACAAGAAATAGGGTATATATAATCCGTTTCGTACACCCACTCATCCTTAGGAAAGCATTTCTATGGACGTTTCTAGAGGTGTACCAACAACTAGAAAGGAACATGACTACCTATTCGTGGTAGTTGACATATTCAACAAGATGTGCGGTCTCATGCCATATAAAAATACCATCAAATGGAAAGAAGCAATGAACATATTATTTGAACAAGTCTAGGTGCTCTTTTGGATACCAAGTAACATCATTTTAGGCAAGGGCACTAGATTTATCAGTGCATTTTGGACTATATTGTGGGAGAATATGGAATGAAATTAAATATATCTATAACATTCCATTCAGAGACAAATGGGAAAATAACAATAGTTAACAAAAATCGTCCAATACCCTACTTGAAATCCATTTAAAAGGGACTTAGAATGAGTGAATGACCTTTGTAATTGTCAAACTAGCTTTTAGTTTTCTTCGCTAGAGACTTGTTATACACTTTGGTTGGCAAGTGGGACAAGTTTGTAGTGAAAATCTTTGGGAGTTGATTCCAAATTACCCAATTCTTAAGGTGGTTCTATAAGGCTTAAAACCGTGGTTATGGGACTAGAAATGGGGGTTGTGCCACCACCTTCACAAAATACAAGCCTAAGTTTGGATGTGAATGACTCTTTAAAGAACCAATTTTTGAGGTTCCATTGAAAATCTGATAGAGTATTAAAAGAAAGCATAAGGTTTGAGTTTTTAGGTTGCATAATATGTGGAATTTAGTCCTCGAACCTAAGAAATGTATTCCTATTTAGTTCCTGATAATGGGAAGATTAATAGTCGAAAAAACATTGAAGTTTCAAACATTTGCTTCCCACATTTTGAACATGATAAGGCTATGAAGCATGAATATCATGCATATTTTCTTTGACCGTCTATAACTTGAACTAGGTGGAGGCTCTTTTCCAATCATACATATGAACCTCCTTCTTATGGAAAGTGATTACCTTAGGGGATAAACTTTCATCGGTTGGGAAACAGTTGGGAATTTCTTTTTCCTTTTCATGGTATGATTGTGCATTAATTTATTATTGTATGTCAATGTAGATTATTGGACAATCATACAAATTGAAGGTGTAGATGGATTAATTGCAATAGTCACTATATAACTTAGGGGATGCCCTATGCATAAATATTCAAGAGTCATCAAGGCTTACTAAAATCACATCAAAACATCCATAGTATAGTGATTGTCATAGACTAACAAATTTGTTACAGAGTAGTGGCAGTGGATCCATATTAACATCTCCCACATGAGGCAAAGAGTTTCATGCCTTGTCTTTTGATATTTATAAGAAACCTAACCATATTTATATATATATATATATATATATATATATATATATATATCTATATATATTATATATATATATATATATACACGCTCTCCAATATTAAATAAAAACTACAATTTATTATCAATCAATGTATTTAGCATTAACTTTTTCACCACTGGTTGAGCATGGGCCTCATTAGCAATGTGACCCAGGGTTGAACCTCGTAGAGCTTGGTTGTGCCCTCAGCTAGCGGGAGGAGACATGCTAAATCCCTGTGCTAGTGGGAGGAGACATGTTAAAGCCTTGTGCTAGGGCGAGGAGACATGATAAAAATTCCAGTCAACTAAGGGTTGGTATGGCCCAAGCTGAGTGCGATCTTCAGGTGACTTTGACAGCTTAGATGCTCGCCCTAGGGGAGTAGACATGTTAAAGCCCTGTGCTAGGGGGAGGAGACATGCTAAAAAATCCAGTGAACTTAGGGTTTTTATGGCTAGGGCGGGTGGGATCCCCAGGCGACTTTAATAACTTAGATACCCCTAAGTCATGACTCGTCAAGTCACAAGTCAAGCCTAAACCGCAAGTCAAACCTAAAAGAACACAAACACTTGAAATTCCTATATTATAAATCTCGTCCTCTTTTTTATTATTGTATGTTTCTCATTTTGAGTGAGCAATATTAATTTTATAAATATTCTTTAAATATCAAATTAATTTTATTAGTTTATATTTATTTTAATAAAAAATATTTAAAATAACTTTTTTTTAAATAAATTTATTATTTTATATTGAATTATTTTATTTAAAATAATTAAAAATATGTTAAATGCTTTCCAAAAATAAATTTATCTATTTGATAATAAAATAAATATGGTTAAAGTAAATTAAATATGTGTAAATGGGTAGTGTAATAATAAAATATTCCACAATCGAGCTCAATTCAATTTTCAATATTAAGAAAGTTATTCTTTAATAATAATTAAATATTGTTAAACTCAATTAAATATGTTTAAACGAACTCATCCGTAGTGTAATAATAAAATATTTCACAATTAAGTTTAATTTAGTTTTTAATGTTAAATCTTTTTAAACATAAAATTAAATAAATGTTTGATTGTAGACTTTTTTGATCCATATTGATTTTTATAAATTTTTTCAGATTAATTACATCATGAGTTTTTGGTTGACGTTTTGAACCATCTAATGTGGTTCATCTAATATGGTACAAAGGTGAAAAAATCACTTCCATCATAGAAAGGTTCCACTAGCCATTGAAATTGAAAAATGTGCTATTAATCTTAACAGAGAAGCCATTGAAATTGAAAAATGTGTTATTAATCTTCACAGGAACGATGGTTGGGAGTTAAGTAGAAGTTGGATCCCCACCCTCTTTTGGTATTTTTTTTAATAAATATAATATTAATTAATTGACTATTTTACTTTTATATTGCATTTATATCCTCTTTGACCTCTTTATTAAAATATCATCTAATCTTCATATATAATATTTTAATATTATTGTTGATATTATTCATTTTAATATAACCAAATTATTTTTGATTCAATTTTTTTTAATTAATACTATTAATAATTAAATAAAAACATAACAAAATTATAATTTATTCAACTATTTTTATAGCTAATTATAAACTATTTCTAATGCTATCCATGCATTGTTCTATTAAACTTCTCCCTTACTATTTCACCTTTTGTTGTTGATACTTATTAGATTGTCCAATGGGTCTAAACTCTCCCTAATGTGTTACCCTAAAATTTTTATAAATTAAATAAATTTTAAAAATTATATAAAAATCAATTAATATTAATAATTAATAATTTATATATTTAAAAATTAATAAACTGAGATATATTATTTATTAATTTATTTAAATATTTTAGATCTATTTTATAATAAATTTATTAATTTAGTAAGAATTATTGATTTTAATTTATTACTAAGTTTAAATTAATCTATAAAGTTAAAAATATAAATTCAATTATGTATTAAAAAATGAGTGCTAAATAGATTACTAAAAAATCATAAGAAATTAGTTAGTTACGACTATCTCTTATGGAAATGGTATAAATAAATAATTTGTTTAAGGCAATTAAACCACAAAAAATGATATCTCATATAATACACTGTTAAAACTCTCAATACTTAAACTTTTCTTACTTAATCTTTTATATCTAATATCTAATATAATACACGCTAAAACTCTTAATACGTAAACTTTTCTATATCTAAAATTTTTGTTATCTATATAATATTCTAAAATTTAATTTTTAATATATATTTAATTTTAAATTAAGATTAAAATAATAATTATATAATATTTTTTTTTTTTTACGAAACTCAATAGTTTTTTTACATTTACTTCTATTTTCATTACTAAAATGCAATTATATATATAATTATCTAGATACATTATTTTATTTTAATTAATTTTAGTAAATTATTAAATTAAAATATATATTATTAATCAATTTTGGACTTTAAATAATTATTATACTAACTAAAACTATATGCACAAAAAATCTATCCATGTCTAGGTGAGCAGATTTTTTTTTATGTGCCAAAAAACACGCATATGAGATACAATCTCACTATCCATGTCTAGGTGAACAGATTAATTTTTTATATAGCTTAAAAGACCATGAGAAAAATTCCATCCCTGTCTAGGTGAGCAGATTAATTTTTTTATGTAGGCCAAAAAACCACGCATATGAGATTCAATCTCAATATCCATGTCTAGGTGAACAGATTATTTTTTATATGGCCCCAAAGACAAGCATATTAATATAGATAGTATTCAATCTCAATAGAAAGAATAATAGCAACACTTCCCTCCCATCAAAACTGCACCCAGTTGACTTCTTACTTATATTCCATTAATATAAATAATATATATTTTAAAAATTTTAATAAGCTAACACTTCATTAAAAACATTTTACTATAAGAATTTTGGACAAAGTGATCGAACAATCGAAGCTATTACCATATCTTTTGCACAAAGACCTCAACCATTTACAAAGTTCCAGAAACATGCTAGGATTCCCATAAGACTAGTCATAACCTCTGATCTGATCCACAATCTGATCGCATACAGTGCCTCCACAATCTGATCGCATACATAAATGCCTCCACGAGCTGATGGCATCTTATGGTGGACCGAGAAAAGACGTCCTTCACACGCAAAAATATAATACCCACTACACGTCTATTCTTCTAGAACTGTACAAAGTCGCGACAGCTACCTCCAATAACAACAGATGGTCATGACTCATTGTGTGTTGAGGTTCAGAGATTGATCGAAGAAAAAGATTGGGTCCAACGTGGCCTCCATTTTCTTGGCCGCCTGTTACGTCGCATTCTAAACTTAACTCTTTACAGGTCTACATAAAGTATCCTCTAAGTTACCGCGGTATCTATCCATCCCAACCTTTCTGCGAGTCCCAATGGCTTCCCTGGAGATATGCAAGCTTTTCGCCATCGGTCTTCTATTGCTTAATCAGCTTCCCATCTCTATAGGTATGCCTGAACCTTCAGGATCCAAAAAGGCGCTGTTCAATTTTTTTGGTAAAATTGTGCGTTTGTTTTTTTTTCATAAATTAGTTTTTAAATGTATATATAATTTAGCAGTCTGAAAAAACTTTGGGTGTACTCGGTATTTGAGATTGTGCAGAGTTTACCAATTATTTATAACTACAACTAATTGTTGCTAAATTTCATATAAATTTAGTGTATATATAAATGTATTCCAGATGTAGAACAAATACAGTACGGCAACCAAAAACGCTCGGACAAATTGATTCGCTCGCCTTGTTTAGGAAGATTATGGCCGAATATAACGTTCTCTGATTTCTGTGTTTGCCTATGCAGGTGCGAACGGCAATTTGTTCGCTGAATACATAGGCGCCTTGTTCGAAAACGTGACATTCTCAGACGTGCCCATCAATCCGGCTGTGGAATTTCATTTCATTTTGGCCTTCGCCATCGATTACAGCACCGAATCCGGATCCCCTGTTCCCACAGACGGAAATTTCAACATTTTCTGGGACACCGGAAACCTAAGCCCCGAAGCAGTTGAGGCCATAAAAGCCCAACATCCAAACGTTAAGGTTGCCCTCAGCGTCGGAGGGGATAGCGTAAACAACCAGCCCGCGGAGTTCAACCCATCGTCGGTGTCCGCCTGGGTAGACAACGCAGTCTCCTCACTGTCAAAAATAATCGAAGAATACCATCTCGATGGCATCGACATCGACTATGAGCATTTTCAAGCCGACAATGATGCATTTGCGGAGTGCATCGGGCAACTGATAGCGAGGTTAAAGCAGAGCAACGTCATCTCCTTCGCCTCCATCGCTCCCTTCGACAACCAGGAGGTTCAATCCCATTACCTTGCCCTCTGGAACAAATACGGGGACACCATAGACTACGTTAACTTCCAATTCTATGCCTACGATGCCAGCACCACAATCTCGCAGTTTATCCAATACTACAATACGCAGGTGTCTCAGTATAGCGGAGGGAAAGTAATGGTTAGTTTTATTACAGAAAGCGGCGGTGGATCGGGTCTATCACCTGAGAATGGATTCTTCGAGGCGTGTAATATGTTGAAGCAGAATGGAGAATTGGAGGGCATCTTTGTGTGGTGTGCAGACAGTTCTAAGTCTGATGGTTTCAAATATGAAACACAATCTCAAGCTTTACTGACATCCTGATTGACTGTTACTGATTATCAATAATCATTATCTGTCATGTACGATGGGATTCCTGTTTCCATCAATCAAAATAAGCCTTAAAAGCTAGGAATCAATGCTTTGGGCTCGTTGCATTGTAACTGGCCATTTTGATACAGTGAATTATATCCTATAAGTAGTCTAATCTCTTTTGGTTGTTACTCTCGATATGTATAGTTTTTAAAATAAAGTATCAGAAGAAGCCAGAGGTAATTGTGCGGGTACATAAATAAATCCAAACATCTCAGATATGTGGAGGCAAAAATGTTACACTTCTTCCATATTGGGTGCTTATATTGGGTATTACACCGCTCAGGATTTCGTCACCGTGTAATTAATTAACCCGGATCTGTTCACAAGGTGTGTCGAAATTTCTTTCTAATTCAAAAGACAACAAATCAATACAGCAGAAAATAGTTTATAATTAAATTTTTCTTTCTATTTCAAAAGAGAACAAAACTATTAATATTAATAGCATAACAAATAATGGGTGGTAATAAATTGAAAATATTTTTATTTTATTTTAAAAATTCCTTTTAATAAGAGAGAATATAGATAAGGTTTACTTTTTTTTATTTTAAGAGTTGTAAGCTGAAATAAAAGATTATAGTTTAAATATTTTAAGTTTTTTGTCTATTTAAATTTTTTTCGAAAATAGGCAAACAATACAATAAAAAAAATAATGTGTATAATTGAATTATTTTATTTATTTTAAAAAATTGTTTTTGCTTAGAGAATATAGATAAGTGTTTATTTTGGTTTATTTTAAAAAGTCGTGCTTGAATAAGAAGATAGATGTGGTTTAATTTTGAAGCTTTTGGTTATATATTTTTTTTTATTAATTTTAAAATTAAAAATAAATTGTTTATAATATTTTTTTTATTAGTTTTATTAAAAATAAATAAACTAGAGAATAGTAGAATAGTTTAATTAGTGATTAAATTTTTCTGGATTTTTGAGATTTATAGTTTGAAATTAATATGTAAAAGTTTTCATTAATGAAAGCTGAAGCTATAGTCTTACTGTTCAGCTCAATTAATATTTTCCAGCTGTAACCTGCAGTTAATTAATTTTTCTAACTATAACCTACAGTTATGGAACTGAACTGCAGTGTTTTCTTAATTTGAGGAAATCAACAGCAGTAGTTTCCTTAAATTAAGGAAATCAACTGCAGTTAATTAATTTTCTGGTTGGAGCTTCTGAAGTGGTCCATTACTCCATTTGGAGTTCTCTGCCTTGATCTGTGGAACACCTAACATATAGCCATTAGAAGCTTGATGGAAGCTTGACTATAAATTCATATGATTGGTCCCCAAGCTAGCATCTCAATCCCCTTCAGTTGTTTACGCCATCTAGCTGAGAGAGCATAGCTTGGAAGTGCCTTCAGATTTTCTGTGATTTTTATTTTGCTTGGATTGAAGCTGGAGTGCTGTTGAAGTGAAGAAGCAAGTAGACTGTGTAGCAGGAGCATCATCAATAGCATCAATGGCTAGAGGTATTCCTGGACTTCTAAAGCTTAATTTTGAGATTCTTTAAAAAGATTTAGAATCACTATAGATTGCTTACATTTGGTATCAGAGCGCATCTTTGTATCTCTGCCTTGATGTGTTCTTGATGTATATCTCTGCCTTGAGTTGCGGTTCCCTGAAACGGAAACCCTATTCACCGCGTGAATTTTGCATGAGTCTTCAATCTCTGCTGTTCGACATTGCTATTTTCATCATCTAATGCTGTTTTCATTGACTAAAATTTGGAAATTCCAACCCTGAATTGGATGACTGTTTCTCCGTATCCGAAATACGAAATTGCATATTTGCTGGACATCATTGGAAATGATTGGGAAATCTTTTCTTTAATCAAGAGGTTTCAAATGAACTTGAAACTTTCTGCCCTATTAGCACTCTATCTGAATAAGTCCACTTAATAGCAAAGTATGATCGGCAACTTTGAGATTTTGGGAATCCATCCGCAATGTTTTGGAAATTCTTCATTTAATTCGAAAAGCTTTCATAATATCTCCAAATCTCCAGCACATGCGTATTATCTGATCGGATCTGTTTTCATGCCAGCATTTTTTTTTTCTTTTGGGTTTCCAGGATATGGTGTTCTTTTGGGTTTTTATGAGATCGAAGGATGAGTTTCATTAAGTGCTGAGCATTTTTCTATCTGGGTCGGTCTCAGTCTTCGGATCTAGCCGTGACAAAGTGTCTTGTGCTTTAGATCTTAAAGTCCTATTTGCGTTTTTTTTTGTTTCTTTTTCACAGATCCGTGATTCTTTTCCTGGTATGGTATGCTTCAGGCTTTAGATCTTGAATCCTCATTCCTTGTATGAGTCTGAGCTTAACATTTATATTGACTACTGGATAACCATAGGGCCAACTATTAGAATAATAACCAATCTTATTTGTGATTAGTAACAGATATCTAGATGATATCACACCTGACTACAGTCACAACCCTCGGGAAGCTGATTCTCCACATTATTCCATTTATTATCGATTGATTATTGTGATTTCAATATCCTTTGAGACCTATCATTTTTATATGGGTTTTGATTGGGTATAGATATGTTTTAAAAAATTATAAAAGGTATATACAATTAATGCACCAACATGGTAAATGAATTTTGCCATGTGATAATTTTTAAAAAATAATTTTTAATTATTAGTTGAACCATATAAATTATTTTATATGGGTTTGATTTATAACATATATGTTATAACATATGGAGTTGGTTATGTAATATAATATATTTGTTAAAAGTGGGTTATTCGTATATTTCATATACATGTTGTTATCACTTAAGAATTTAGTGTTTTTGCCAAAGGAATTTTTTGGAAAATTTAAAGAATGCATACTTTTTTGGCAAAGTAAAAGATTGTGATGAAAGTAATTAAAAATATATCTATATATTTTGTTTGATTTATAAACTTAAGGACGGAGCCTAAAGTCAAGCCAGCTAGCCTTCGAACTGCATTTGCTATGCAAGCGCAAAGTAGATCAATGTTGCTTCAGTCAATCTCCGGGTTTTGTTTATAAATTAAACAATTGCTTGACAGTCATTTACATTATATGGAGTTTATTTAAAATGTCAATTTGACTTACTCCTTTCAGTAAACATTATTTTACTGGTTAATTTTATGCCATTTATGTAAAGGATAATGTCTAGTGATCTATATAATTTTAATTAATTAGAGAATAGCCACATCTTAATTTTAAATTATATATTGAATTAGTTAGATCACATAAAGATTATTTAGACATTAAATTGTAGTTAATTAGACTAAATATAATAAATTTTATCCCACATGAATTTTTATTATATTTATCTAATTAATTAGGATAAAATTTCATAACCTACCCACAGGAGTTATGAATTAATAGTTTTATCATAAAGTTCAAAACAATGAATAATTGAATCTGCTTGAATTAAAAATTTAGCCCACACGCAATTTTTATGTCATTAGATTCAATTTTGAGCATCATTTATATTGGTAAAAAATGAAATTTTATTAAGCCTCAATTTTTTAACATAAGCATGTGATTTTTATGCAGTAGTACAACCTGTAAATTTCTCTGAAATTCGTTGTGACATTCTCGAACTTAAGGGAGATAACTATAAGGTTTGGAAGGAGAGGATTCTCCTTCATTTGGGGTGGATGGACACAGATTATGCTATTAGGAAAGATGAACCACCGGCACTCACTAATACCAGCAGTGCAGCGGACATCACGCTTTATGAACGATGGGAGCGATCCAATCGTCTAAGCATGATGTTCATCAAGACTAAAATTTCAGCTGGTATTCGTGGTTCCGTTGATCAGCATGAAAAGGTCTGAGACTTGTTGAAGTCCATTGATGATCAATTCGTCACTTCAGATAAGGCACTAGCAAGCACCTTAATCATGAAGTTCTCATCCTTAAGACTCAATAGTGTGAAAGGTGTGCGCGAGCACATCATGCAGATGAGGGACACTGTGGCTCAATTGAAGAAACTCGAGGTCGATATATCAGAGTCCTTCCTAGTGCACTACATCTTGAACACCCTTCCGCACCAATATGGACCTTTCAAAATCTCATACAACACACATAAAGACAAATGGTCAATCAATGAACTCATGACCATGTGTATTCAAGAGGAAGAGAGACTGGTGATGGAACTGGGAGAGAGTGCAATGCTCACAACACGTGGAAAGGGCAAATCTCAAGCCAATTGGAAAGGGAAAGGTAAAGTACCTCCCCAAACCGGTATCAAGAAGGATTCCAAGTGTTTCTTCTGTAAGAAGAAGGGACACATGAAGAAGGAATGCGCCAAATTTAAGAAATGGCTTGTAGACAAAGGTAATTTGATCTCATTTGTTTGCTATGAATCTAATATGGTTAATGTTAATATTAACACATGGTGGATTGATTCTGGATCAACAATTCACATTTCGAATTCCTTGCAGGGTTTGCAAAACGTAAGGAAACCAGTGGGAAGTGAGCAAAGCATCTTATCAGGAAACAAGATGGGCTCACATGTGGAAGCTATAGGAACATGTTATTTGACTTTAAGTAGTGGCTTTGTTTTAGAATTAGAAAAGACCTTTTATGTTCCAAGTTTCTCTAGAAACTTGATTTTAGTTTCAAGGCTTGTACCTTTTGGATATTTCTTAAACTTTTCAGAAAAATCTTTTAGTCTATTTTATAAATCTGATTATGTTGGGAATGGTATCTTGTCTAATGGTCTTTACTGCATTAATTTATAAAACAATGCCACTTATGATTCAATGCATGTTCACACTGGTACTAAAAGATGTGTTATTAAAGAAGATTCCTCTAAATTATGGCATCGGAGACTAGGTCATATCTCCATAGAAAGAATTAAAAGATTGGTAAATGAAGGGGTACTTGATACTCTGGATTTTACTGATTTTGATACTTGTGTGGACTGCATAAAGGGAAAGCAAACCAACAAGTCAAGGAAAGGTGCCAATAGGAGTTCGGACATATTAGAAATCATACATACTGATATATGTAGTCCAGACATGGACTCACATGGTCAGAGATACTTCATCTCCTTTATAGATGATTACTCACGATATATGTATCTCTACATGTTTCATAAAAAGAGCGAAGCATTAGATGTCTTTAAGATCTTTAAGGCTGAAGTAGAGAAACAATGCGGCAAGCAAATTAAGATCGTGAGATCAGATAGAGGTGGAGAATATTATGGTAGATACACAGAAGATGGACAAGCACCTGGGCCATTTGCTAAATTTCTTCAAGAGCATGGGATTGTTGCCCAATACACCATGCCTGGTTCACCCGACTAGAATGGTGTAGCAGAAAGAAGAAATCGAACATTATTGGACATGGTGCGAAGTATGCTTAGCAGCTCCAATTTTCCTAAATCCTTGTGGACTGAAGCACTTAAGACGACAGTGTATATATTAAACCGAGTTCCAACCAAGGCGGTTCCTAAAACGGCATTTGAATTATGGAAAGGTTGGAAACCGAGTTTGCGACATATGCGCATTTGGGGATGCCCGTCTGAAGTGAGAATTTATAATCCACAAGAGAAGAAGCTGGACCCAAAGACCATTAGTGGGTATTTCATTGGATATGCTGAAAGGTCTAAAGGTTACAGATTTTATTGTCCATCTCATAGCACTAGGATTGTGGAATCAAGAAATGTGAAGTTTCTTGAAAATGACTTGATCAGTGGGAGCGATCAAACCAGAAACATAGTTTCTGAGAAGGATCATTCAGAATCTCAACCTTCCACTTCAAGTGATAGAATGATTATTGTTCATAGCACCCCTCAAGTACAAACTGGTGTTGAACAACCAATCGTTGAAGTTCCACAAGCTGCTGACGATATTCCAGTAGATCAAGGAGTTCAAGAGTTTCCAAGAACTTTTGAACAACAAGTTGAACCACATACTTCTCAGGAAGATGATGGTACAACATTAAGAAGATCTACTAGACCAAAGAGATCAACAATTCCTAATGATTATGTTGTGTATCTACAAGAATCTGACTACAACATTGGAGCCGAAAATGATCCCGGGTCATTTTCACAAGCCATGAGTTGCAAAGAATCAGAATTATGGTACGATGCCATGAAGGAAGAGATGAATTCCATAAAGAGTAACGAAGTCTGGGATCTTGTTGAGTTGCCTAATGGTGCAAAAGCCATTGGATGTAAATGGGTCTTTAAGACAAAGAAAGACTCATTGGGCAACATTGAGAGATACAAGGCAAGACTTGTTGCTAAGGGATTCACTCAGAAAGAAGGAATCGACTACATGGAGACTTTTTCTCCTGTATCTAAGAAAGATTCCTTGCACATTATTATGGCATTAGTAACCCATTTTGACTTAGAGTTGCAACAAATGGATGTGAAAACGACTTTTCTTAATGGAGATCTAGAGGAGGAGGTTTACATGAAACAACCTGAAGGATTCCCCTCTAGTGATGGTGAGCAATTGGTTTGCAAGCTCAAGAAGTCATTATATGGTTTAAAACAAACATCCCGCCAATGGTATTTGTAATTCCATAATGTAATTTCTTCTTTAGGTTTTGTAGAAAACATTATGGATCAATGTATATACCTGAAATTTAGTGGGAGTAAAATTTGTTTTCTTGTTTTATATGTGGATGACATTTTGCTAGCAACCAATGATAAGGGTTTGCTACATGAGGTGAAACAATTCCTCTCTAAAAATTTTGATATGAAGGATATGGGTGAGGCATCTTATGTCATTGGCATTAAGATAGATAGAGACAGATTTCGAGGCATCTTGGGTCTGTCACAGGAAACTATATTAATAAAATTTTAGAGAGATTTCGGATGAAGGATTGTTCACCAAGTGTAGCTCCCATTGTGAAGGGTGATAGGTTCAATTTGAACCAATGCCTGAAGAACGACTTGGAAATGGAACAAATGAAGAACATTCCATATGCTTCTGCTGTCGGAAGCCTAATGTATGCTCAAGTCTGCACAAGACTTGACATTGCATTTGTTGTGGGAATGTTGGGATGATATCAGAGTGATCCAGGTTTAGACCACTGGAGAGTTGCAAAGAAAGTAATGAGTTACCTTCAAGGAACCAAAGACTACATGCTTATGTATAGACGGACGGACAACTTGGAAGTAATTGGCTACTCAGATTCTGACTTTGTTGGATGTGTTGATTCACGCAAATCAACATCAGGTTACATTTTTATGATGGCCGGTGGAGCTGCATCATGGAGGAGTGCCAAGCAGACCTTGATTGCCACTTCCACTATCGAAGCCGAGTTCGTCTCTTGTTTGAGGCTACTTTACATGGTGTATGGCTTAAGAGTTTCATTTCTGGGCTTAGAATTATGGATTCTATCTCTAAGCCATTGAGAATATATTGTGATAATTCAGCTGCTGTCTTTATGGCTAAAAACAACAAAAGTGGGAGTCGAAATAAACACATCGACATTAAGTATTTAGCTATAAGGGAACGTGTTAAAGAAAAGAAAGTGGTCATTGAGCACGTCAGCACTAAGTTGATGATCGCTGATCCTTTGACTAAGGGCATGCCACCATTTAAATTCAAGGATCATGTAATGAATATGGGACTTGGTTCCATTATGTAGTTTCTCATTGTATGGACAATGTTATTTTAATGAAAATCTTAATTATTGTGATGTTTTCTCATATTTATGTGCGCCTTAAGTTGATTTGAGAAAATTCATTTAAGAAGGACCAAGAATAAACATAAGGTTTATTCATTAAGAAATTGTTGCCACATAAATTATAATAAGAATAAATACACAGTAATACATGGAAGATAATACTCGTCATTAGAGGACTTCTCGCCATGATTCATGTATCTATTACTTAATACAGATTGTCAATGGTTTTTAAGTTGAGACATTAAGTTTGGAAGTATGGACCAAGTGGGAGAATGTTAAGCTCCATTAAGTTCTTCCAACTATAACCTACAGTTATGGAATTGAACTGCAGTCTTTCCTTAATTTAAGGAAACCAACTGCAGTAATTTCCTTAAATTAAGGAAATCAACTGCAGTTAATTAATTTTCTGGTTGGAGCTTCTGAAGTGGTCCATAACTCCATCTGGAGTTCTCTACCTTGATCTGTGGAACATCTGACACATAGCCATTAGAAGCTTGATGGAAGCTTGGCTATAAATTCATCTGTTTGGTCCCCAAGCTAGCATCTCAATCCCCTTCAGTTGTTTACACCATCTAGCTGAGAGAGCATAGCTTGGAAGTGCCTTCAGATTTTCTGTGATTTTTCTTTTTGCTTGGATTGAAGCTGGAGTGCTGTTTCAGTGAAGAAGCAAGTGGACTGTGGTTTGCAGCAAGAGCGTTATCAATGGCTGGAGGTAATCCTGGGCATTGAAATTTCATTTTTAGATTCTTTAATTCCGCATATAGAATCGCTGTTAAGTTTTCTTACACTCAGATCTCACTGATCACTTCCCCTGCAATTCGACTCTCCCCTACTGCCTTCTCAGACTGACCATCATGGTTAGAGAGAGAGGACGCGTCAGACGGGGCAGAGGAGGCCGCGACCACGAGAGAATTCCTCATGTTGTTGACTGTGATGAAATCTCAGAGCTCTTTGATCCTGATATTCCTCAAGAAATTTGCCACAAGGTCGCTTCCATGGAAGTGGATGAGTGAAGGTGACTTGGGGACGGGCAATGGGCCCTTCGAAACCTCTTGGCCAGACACATGTGGAGACAAAAAGTGAGAAACGATGCCATGTTCAAAGTTGCCGAGGCCAATGCCCTTGTCAGTGAATTTCACCAAACCATCACCAACTTTCTCACCTCCTTGGAGTTTCTTTCTCTCCTGTCCCACTCGCCGCTGCCTCCTCCTCCAGCTCCTATGATGGCAATGGCTCCTCTTCACTTGCCTCTCACTCTCCCTCCTCCTCCCCTTCCCTCTCCCCCTCTGCCCTTATTGAAACTATCATGCAACACGGTCAGGCCAAAATAGCTCAGCAAGCTGAGAGCTCCCATGGACGCCCCATTATTGAAGAGATTCCGGAGGAAACTGTGGCTTGCGGTCCAACCAGTCGCATGCAAGATTCGCAAGCGGAGGTCACGTAGGTGCCGACATTTCAGACTTGGAGCTCTTATGGATGCCCCACTATTGAAGAGCAACCGGAGGAAGATGTTATTCCAGAGTTGCCTTGCAGTGCACAAGTAATCTATGCGTCCTCCAAAGGCAAGCAACACGCTTAATCTGTTTTTCCTATGACTTAGAATCTCAATTTATGGGCCTACTGTAACAATATTTTTTGTATTTTGGTTCATAGTTTTATTGGCCATCCTGCCTAGCTCAGTTTAAACTCGTCTCTATGATTTAAAAACTTAGTTTATCATTCAGTTTTCTGGACTCTCAGTCTCACTATAGGAACAGTTGTGGTTTCCCATGAATGCTATTATTATGAAGTACACAATCTAAGTGCTTCAGGGGTTAACTAGTTGTAGTTTCTCATGAATGGTAGGTCCATATGTGCAAAGGAGTTTTTCAAGTAACTGAATATACAATTAAAAAAAAAAACTAATTTAAATAATACGAATCAATATTTCACTTTAAATCTTTTTAAGGACGAGTCCAAAAAATCACACTAAAAACAACTCCATTCTATTTTTGCTAATATAAATATGTTAGCTGACTTAAAGAACAATTACACTATTTAAAAATAAAATATTTATTCAAAATAAGAAAATCATTGTATATCCAGCCAGAAAATCAACCACGTTTAAATCAAAATGAAATACAATAATACCTTTTATGATTACACACATCATCATTAACACACTTGGGAGGAAAAGTCATATAACAAAAAAGGAATTGGAACAAGGGTTAAGACAATAGTCATGCTAAATGAACCTTTGTTTTGTTTTATGCATCTCTGTCCTCCGTCAAACTATCACTCTCATCTAGAGAAATTTATTCAAATTGAATGGTTGTTTCAACTTTTCTAGCAAAAGAAATGAAAAGAAAGATTGATGCTTCTCTTTGTTTTCACTAGAACTTTATGGGATTTATGTTTTACGACATGTATGATAGCGAATACAAACAAAATGAAGGTTTGATATTCAAATCCAAAAAAAATCACATTACTTTTGTGTATAACAATAACAATTTAGAGGAAGTTACTTCATCTAAATAAGTGTCAACCTTCATCATAAGCTTAATTTGAACTACAACATTGAGGCAAGGATTATTGGAGGGTGAAAGGCCTATTTTAGTCTTGAAAACAATTGTAAATCAATGGACTTCTAATTATAGGCAAAAAAAAACTCCTATTTGATACTCTTGTCAATCTTATCATCTTATATGAATGTGAAGTTCAAAATTGTAACATCTTTAGAGAATCATGGAGAAAGATAAAGTAAATTCATAAGTGTTCTAGAACTTCCAATCTTAAATTTAAACACAATATGCTCTATCCTATCCTCATCACGATAGTATGTCTTTACCCCAATGAGAGTATGAGTATGGCTATGACTAGGTACTTAATGTACAAGCACAAGACAACTAACATGAATGACAAGAGGCTTCCTAACATTGCTTCAAACTCCAATTAAAGCCACCTACATATTAAGAGGTATTGGTGTAAAGATGCCAAGCCTTGGCTAAATCACTGAAGAATAAAGGAAGAGCTTTCTTTGTATAATATTGATACTATTAAAAATATTATTGCATGTTAATTTAAGGAGAAATTGTGGTGCGATAAAGAATTAGATCAGAAGAGAAAATTAAGATACTACAAAGATGTCAGTAACCCTGCTCTAGACGATCAAAAACATCTTTTTGTTATAAATTGTATTAAAAAGAAAAATTATACATTGGTAAAATAAGAACAAATTGTCAAGAGACCTAAGTGAAACAATGCGTTGGACATCCTTAAAATGTCATGGGAGAGAATTTGTAATTTTTGTAATACTAAGAAGGTGGAGGATGAAAAGCATTGTCTCGTACAATGTCATATGTATGCCTATATTAGATCTCAATTTGAAAATATTTCTTACAATACTAACATGAGTCCAACCTTTTAACTCACCAAAACTATGGAGATTTAGGAAAGCTTATGTTCCATCTTTGAGTATAAAAAAAATCATGAAACAAAGCAAGTAATTCCTTATCAATTTCCCTTAAGGTCCAATTGACCAAAGTTGCTCTTGGTGGATGTTAACAATTGTCCTTCTCCTACTCGTCATTATTGGCGTGTATATAGAATAGTGTACATATTTACTTATATTTTTAAGTAAACCATGAAATTGGTCATCATATGTTTTCAAAAAGCATATGTACAATTCTATTGAAACAAACAATTTATTAGGAAAATCCCAACAATGACAATCAAAAGTTCTGGGAAGAGATGGTTACTAACCAAGATCGTTGCTAATACGTTGTAGTTAAACACATTATTACTTACGATCAACAAGTAAACCTAGCCAAAATAAATTGAACAATGACACAAAGTGAAGCAATGTTACATTCGAATGAATAATACCACAAAATCAAGCAATGCCACATTCAAATGAACAATGCCACAAAATTGAGTTACCCAAGCAATGCCACATGCAAATAATCCTGATAGAAGGGATACAACCCTAATTAGGGGAAATTAAGCAATGCTACAAACATTTCATAAGATAGATGCCCTTTTTAACAAAGTGGGTAGCATACCATTGTTAGATTTTCATGTAGAGTAAGCTTTGAACTTATTGGGTGGTGTTATTAGCTTGGTTTAACATTTGAGGAAGGTGATGTCCGTCTAAGCCACAAATGATGGGAGGTAGAACTAGCTCTTGAACATCATGTCACATAATGTTAGTATACTATATGAAATATGATCAAATGGATTATTTATGTTGTTCCACGTAGCAGTGGCCAACATACGCCACTTGTCATCATCGATCAAACACTTGTCATTAAGTTCCTTACATATAGAATTGAGTCAGTTCTTACACCCAACAAACTTTATTCTTTTTCAAAAAGTAAATGTGCACATTTATGAAAAAGAAACGTGGTAGGCATAGAGGGGTCATCATTGATCCCTAAGGAAATTAGGAGATCACTTTTGCTTCGAGTTTTAGGAGTACTACAAATGATAAAATTGAAGCATTGGTAGCCTACCAAGGCATACAAATATTAATTAGTTAAAAAATATTGTGCCCAATGACCAATTATTGGGAATTTCATGATCATAATTTGTGTTTTGATACAAGGGATGCCCCCTCCTCCCCAAGAGTAATAAGAATTGCATAGAGAACAATCCCTTGGATCTAGTGATGTTAGGAAGTTTCGGTCTACCATGTGAAGTGATAACTTAACTTCCTATCAAACACTATGGAGAATGTTGGGCTATGTCCCCTAAAGGAAACTTGCTCCATAGGTAGGTGGGGGATGACTACACCGTTTGTAGTCCCATTCCATGTTTGGGAAAATGTTACAAGGTAGGAAGGGGGGAAGTTCATCCTCCCCATCACAATGAAAGGTTAGAAGTTAGAGGGGGGTTTCACCCTTCCACTCACATCCCTCTAAAGGAACTCCCTGAAAAGAATGAGGTAACATTAACCCCTACCAACCCCTCCATTCTCCATTATGAACTCAATCTTGTTCCCAATTTGGTAGGCAACCATTGATATGTGAAGTTAGGGGTAAGTTGTTAGAGCCATCTGCTTTAATGGAGAGGCTTATAAATGCGATATGAAGCATGGTCCTTCTCACTCAATTTCTCTCATACTTATAAATCCATCAACATTTTATCATTTGGTTCTTGGTTTGTAGGTTTAGAAAGTGGAGCATTGGGTGGTCATATTGTCTCTGGCACTACAATGGAGCATTCCAACTATAGTTTGCTTCAAAGGGAGAGTCCATAGACTTTGTAGATGCATGTGGCAGTGAGTTAGAGAAATCACAAAGGTTTAGGACAATGCCATTATGGTTGTTATAGATGTCGAGGAAAAGATGATCTAGCTTGAAGTTAAGGCTAAGGGTGTCAACCTAGCTTGTGATAAATTCACTATGGAATTAGGCAAACACATTTTGGAGTTGTGAGTGGGAGTTGGGATCTAAGAGCTCCACCTATACTTAATAGACAAAATACTTGGAATTGAAGGCCTCTTTCATCATGATTAGGCAACTATTAGTTTATGTGATTAGTTTCATAGATCTTCCCCTCAGGACATTCTTCCCGTAACTTTGTAAGCTAGCTCTTGAAGAGACCATAAATAAATTGACACAGTGAATTAAATAAAATAACAACTATCCCTAAATCAAATTTTCAATTATTATTCATTAATTTTATTTTACAATTTTTCAATATCATTAAATTGATTTATCTACAATTTCCTTATACATATAAGAATTAAAAATCTCTATTCATATATACAAAAATATTGATAATTCACAACATTATATTTTATTAAATTAATATATATTTATGAATATCTTAATAATTTTTAAAATTATAAAAATAATTTTAACCACGTAATAAAAAAACTATTGCAAAAAAACACAACAGAATTATATTTTCCACGTGAAGAAAATAGATTAATTTTAAATCATTTGTAACATCAACATCAAGATTGCTTTAACCACACGTCACTTATACAAAAATATTGATAATTCACAACATTATCAGTTAATGTTACTTTAACTACAAGTTACCAGCATATAAATATTGGTAAGTTCCACGCTACATACTACCTAGATACTATTGCGTGTTATTTAAGAAAAACGTATAGGAATATTATAGGTTTCCAATGTAGTCTATTTATTTTTTCTTAAGTAAACGATAAAACATATTTGTAGAGAAGGAATAAAAAAAACCCTTTTTAGGCGTTAATTCTTAAGCAAATACAGATTTTCAATGATGATAGCCAACTCACTTATGATCTCGTTGACAAAGTAATGCCCTCCCTTTGA
Source organism: Pinus taeda (assembly GCA_000404065.3). Classification (NCBI taxonomy): domain Eukaryota; kingdom Viridiplantae; phylum Streptophyta; class Pinopsida; order Pinales; family Pinaceae; genus Pinus; species Pinus taeda. The sequence goes on from APFE031498347.1 coordinate 47,742, forward strand.
TGCTCACTGTTGGATGTTATATTCTACTCCGTTGAAATAAAGTAAGGAATGAATTATGAGGTGATGATAAGGTGGTAGAACTAGTGAGTTAATTCGATTCTATCGGAATATTTATATGGTTAGGTTTATGAGTTTAGATTTGACAATTTGTTTTAATAATTTTAATATATATGTGAATTTTGGTGATCTAATATGATAGTTTATAAATTTTGTACTATAATTTTTTTATTATTATAAAATTTTGGAGTATTTATATATATAATTATTGTTAGGCGAGGTAGCCATTGTTGAGGTTGCATAGCGTGAAAGATTTGAGTAGGTTCGCACTAAGTTCATTACTGGTTCACCAGGAGTTGTTTTGTAAAGGCAGACGAAGAGACGCAGCAAGGCCAAGAGTCAAAGCAAGCTTGTGACATGAGTCATTGCTGTAAAATTGGTATCAGAGCCAATAATGTGTGGTTCAAGAGGTCGGTATTCTAATCATCACTCATATTAGTAATGGATTCATTCAGGAACTCTGTATCCTTTCATGAAATAGAAGAGAGAGAATCATCCGCAGAAGAGAACCCTCTTAGGGATATGTTTGCATCAAGTTCTAGTCGTGTCTTGAATCAAGCAGAGCTTGAATATGAAGAGCCACAACCCTCCGCTCGCTGCCAATTACCTGAGAGCAATTACCTGCTATCTCTCCCTCAGAAGTTTATAATGATTTGTCTGTATTCCATCTAAAAGTTGCTACTAGAATAAGTATTAAAGAGTCCACAAGTCAGATCCAGGAAAACTCTGACAATATCCAGTCCATTCCTTTACTGGATCCTAAAACTCTACAGGCCGAGGCTTAAGGACTAAACACTAAATATCTGCATTTAGGATGTATCAGGATTGGAATCAGTCCTTTAACTCATCAAGGGTTAAATACTTTTGTGTTGGCCACTCTCCGTGATCTCACCCACAATAAGTATACTGATTCCGTGATTGGTGGTATTGTTGCCCCATTGTCTCATGGCCCCGTCTTCTTTAACTTTTACCCAAATTTCTCTATTTATGTCTTCGATGAGGCCATTGATCAGATCTTACAACTGCAAAGCCAAACTTCTGAGTTTGATACGCATCGAAATAGACATAATATAGCCATACAGTCCCGGGGATGCTTTTGGCATATTAATACCTTATGGCCAGCAATAAAACATACTTCGAGTCGTGATTCCAAATCTAGTGTTGTTGTTCTTACTGATTCTAAGAATCAGAAAATAGAGCATCAAACTATCAGGTGGGAAGACCTCACTTTTCCATAACACTGGGTAGTCAATAATCCCAAGCCTCCTGTTCCAAAAAGAATAACCTCTGCTGATATAAAAGAAAGCCAGTCTTCTGCAATTCTGTCTTTCCCCAGGAGATCCACTGTTGATTACAGAGGTATTGAGAAAGCCTGTAAAATTTCAAAATATTACAAAGATCCTGCCATTGTCGATACCACATGTTCTATTTCCACTTCCTGTAAACATATTTCGCTTTTTGAGTTTGCTCAGATTGTAAATTTCAGTTCTTTAGAAGTTATTTGTTCGGAGTGTAGAACTGCTGTAAATTTATGTATGCTTGCTGAATCTGTCATTCATGAAAATCACCATCCTAGAACGGGACAAGCTCCTCCTTCCAACTCTATAAATCCATGCTCAAATCCAAAATGTTCAGACATACCCTTTCCACATGAGCCAGAGTCTGATCATGTCTTAATAATGCATGAGATAATAACCCTTGAAGGAGAAGATCCAAAATTGACAGAGATGTTCAGTGTTGAGGCCAGCCAAGCCCACATACGGCCTAGGCTATCTTGAGCAAGCAAAAGGCTTGATTCCAGCCTGCAGATTTGGTCCTGTACCTGATGACTGTAAAAATCCTGCAGTTATGGAAATGCACAAACTCTTTTCTCTTATGTCTAGTTGCTTAAAATCAGAAGTAAGTTCCCAGTGGATGAAAGCTATGCTTAATAGGGACTTATTCACAAATACAGAAGCAGAAGAGTTTGGCATAAGCCATAGTATTGATGAGAAAAGAAAATTAGCTGAAGATTGGAAACACTCTATGGAAGTTAATAATTCATGGATTTCTTTCTATGAATGGAAGAAGAATGTTTCTCCTATGAATGTATTAACTGGTTCATCAACTTCCTCTTCAGTTAATAAACATGCTTGGACTGCACTGGATGGTACCAGAATAGAGACCCCATCTACATTTTCTCCATATCGATGAATTATTATTGGAGAAAATCAGAATGCAACAAAAGCCATTCCTTTGGTGCAAAAAGATGACAATGCTTTAGGCATAGATGGGAGAATCCAGAAGGCTAATGAATAAATAAACTAGACCAACACAGCTATCAAAGGCCTAGAGATTAATTCAGCTAAAGCAACAGAAATAAAAGAACAGTTTGATTCTGTTCAAGCATCAATAAATGAGGTAAACAAATGCCTCAATGATGTATAGTTTAATTCATCTGTTGTTCGTTCATATGCCAAAAAATCTTTAATCAAAATAGGAGTAGAAGAAAAGTTAGTAGATCATCTTGATACTACTAAGAATCTCATTTCTGGCTTAATTGAAAAAGTTCAAAGCATGAGTATATCTAAGACAGAAAATCCAGTCCCTACTTCTTTCATGTATAAAAGAAACATAAAAATTCAGGATCCTGTAAAGCCAATTAACAGGTTCTCGACACTGTTTCCAAAAGAAGTAGCCACATCTTTTGAATCCGAGGCTACAGAAAAGATCACTATTGCATCCTTATTCAAGGATGAAGAAGAAGAAAATAAAGATACTAAATCACAGATCTTGCCTATCTATGAACCTCTTGAAATTAGGTTCAACAAATACCCTGCACCTGAACTGGAAGGCAAAGGCAAGCTTCCAGAAGCCCACACTTTCTTCCCAGAATCTCACAGAGAATGGAACATTGATAATCTGAGCGTTGGCTAGATGAGACAATTAATTGATATGATGTTCACATAATACAAGCTTATGTGCTTAAGGGGAAAAAGTGAAATAGATGTCTGCAGAACTATTATCCAATGTTTTACAGGTGCACTGCTCAGGTGGTGGGAAACAGAATCATCTCCAAAGCTGGTTGCAAAATTGGAAGAAGAAGTACTCAAAGACGAAGTTGGAGATATAATTCATAATCCACATGGCTCAACCATAAGCAACATGATTGGTGCTTTGACATCTATGATTCTTGAACATTGGTGTGGCAGTGAGACTGAGATTGCAGATAAAAATGAAGTCATTCTTATGAATCTAAAATGTCACAAGATGTCACAGTACGAAGACTTCCACAGAGACTGGATGCAGTGTTGAAATTTGGTACCGGAGGACAGGTGGTTCCCCAAGGCTTTGATCTTTGGCCTAGGGAAAAGTGTCCAAAAGATTTTAATTTTTCTCCTAAAGTGATTTTATAATTTTTATAAAGTTAAAATCTAATTAAAAAGTGACTTTAACTGATAAAGTTACTAAGT
>APFE031498347.1:57459-94492 GCA_000404065.3 Pinus taeda
AATTTGGTACCGAAGACAAGTGGTTCCCTAAGGCTTTGATCTTTGGCCTAGGGAAAAGTGTCCAAAAGAATTTAATTTTTCTCCTAAAGTGACTTTATAATTTTTATAAAGTCAAATTTAATTTAAAAGTGACTTTAAGTGATAAAGTTACTAAAGTATAATTTTAAAGTGACTTTAATAAAGTCAATGTAAAATTAGAAAGGAAAAGTGGCTTTGGAAATAAATGACTAAGTGGGTCTTTATTAAAGTGAGGTGAATTAAAAAATAGAAAGTGAGATTTAAATGAACTTTTAATCTCAGCCCTTCATCTCAATCTATTTCAACCATTGGATTTAGGGATCACCCAAAAGTCACTTAGGGTTAGATTAAAGGAGGAAAAGGAGGAAAAGATCATTCATTCTTTCATGAGCAGATTGAGAGAAGGAGAGCGAGAGAGCAAGGGAGATTTCTGGACAGGGAGGAGAATGAGACAACAGCTTGGCACACATTCCAAGGCAGCAGTTTAGCAAATTCATACAACTGAGTTAGCACACAGTGAAAGGCAGATTCTGGCACGATTTTCTAGAAATCTGTACAGCTGTTTGCATAGAAATCGAGTAGTTTGTTGGCACATTTTCCAAAGAAGGCCGTATAGCAAGTGGCTGTACTTTGGCACGCAGATCGAGGCAAATCCGTACAGCATATTGTTGGGTTTTTCTGCATGCAAATCGAGGTCTGTACAAAATATTTATGGCAGCTTGCCATGCATTTCTAGGCAGGCTGTATAGCAATATTTAAGGCTGAAAGCGGGCACGAAAATCGAGGAGGCTGTACAACATTTATTGCTGTCCTGTTTTGCTGTTCACAAGTATTTTCCAGTTGGCTGTGAGGCATGGAAAACGAGATAAGTTGTAAAAGTTTGCTTGCTGATTTTTTGCTGAATATTTCTCACTATAAAAAACATTTTCAGAAATAAGAAAGAGCTCTCGAACTGGTTTTCCCCAAGAGTTGTAGGGGGTTTTTCCAGGGTCACCTTGACCAAAAATCACTGTGTTTAATTGTGTTAAATCGCTGTTTGTACCTGCTGATTTTTTTTATTTCTGCATTTTCCATCATTTTGTAAAATTTCTAGAATTTGTGTTTTCAGCAATATTTATTTTTCAGTTGTTGAACGTATGGATATGGGAAAGGGCATTTAACTATATTGGAGAAATCAGGTGAAACTGAAAACCGGGGTGGGAAATGAGAAATTTGTACACTCTACCCCATTGTTAGCACTTTGTCTAGCTTTTGTCTTGTAGGATTTCCCTCTCCAAGGGTTGCTAGATTTTGTGGGAAGAGATACCACTCAAAATCTAGCAGACTTAATAGATTTTAGGATTTCAAGATTGTGAGGATTGGAACATTTCCATTGGATTCCATCGTGTATGAAGGTATGGAACTAGAATTTAATCAAGAGCACCAAGCCCTATTTTGGGCTATAGAGGCAATCTAGAGCCTCTTTGTTGATGTATTTTTGGTTCAAAAATGGATTGCACTTAATGCTATTTTGGATATATGCACACTTGCTATACATATGGAAAAATTTGCATATTTGTGTATAATGTTATGGGTTCATATGGATGTACATGGATATTTATGTAGTTTTTTCAAAATTTGAATATTTGTGTATTTTTTGGTCGACCATTTTTTTGGTTGACCAATTTTTGGTTTGGTTCCCAGTTTTGGGTTCTCTGGTTTGATAATTGTCCTAGTTCTAATAACATTGGTTCCATGTCCATTGTTCATTTTTAGTTTTAACTTTTGCTTCTTGACTCTAGATATTAATGACCTTAGACCGAGTCTTTGACTCATCACTCTTTACTCTTTTTGAGTTTGAGTAATTTCATGTTACTATTTTAGTGTTTAGACTTTAATGTCTACCATTTTGCTTATATATATATATATATACCCAAACGTCCCCCTTTCTCCCCCTGAATTTCCCTAAAATTTGGGGGTACTCCCACACATCCCCCCTGTACATCTCATTGTCCCCGCGCCCCCTATCCCAAAAACTTGGTGGAACATTGCTAAATAGCGGGGGCTTGGCTAAGGTGATAGTGGGCTCTTGCCTTGTGTGCGTCCATCCAATAGGTTTCCAAGACCTTAGCAACTCTACTAATTTGATCTTTAACAACCCCGATAGTGTCTATTAAGAGAGCAATCCGAAAGAGGCACTTCATTGTTCCTAGTTTGACTTAGGTAGTTCAAAGCCCATTTGAGAAACCAATTTTGAATAACCATGCCTTGGTAGGAAGGCCCTAGTAAACCAAAGCCACGTAGAGACCTGGAGTTTGTGGCTAACCTAAACCAACCTACATGGTGTCATGTCTTAATCCACCATCTCTCTTCCTTATCAGATGTTGTCGCCTGAAGTGTACACCTAAGGCACAACGCTTAGAGTAGGGGTTGTCACTCTGATCCCTACTCACTTCGTTTAGACTCTCTCCTAGCTAGGTCAAGGGGGGTAGTCTCTAAAGGTGATGATGAAAGGGAAAACCTATTGGAAAAACAGGTCCTAGGAGATTAAGAGCAAGATCACTACCTCTCTAGACAACTTGAGATGAGATTGATTAGCAAGCGTATTTATTAGATGAGCAAAATTTTAAGATGGATTCAATTGAGATCAAAATAGCATGACTAGATTAGCAAATGTCGACCAGTGCCTTATGAACAATGCTCAATATAGATTATATCACTTGCAAAATATAAAAATTTCAAGTTACTAGATAAGTAATGCTGCAAGGAAAGTTAGCAAGATAGATCAAGACAACCAAAAATATGAGCAGTAAGCAATTTAGGAAACGACTTGCAAGTAATTATGATTTACAAAGTACAACAAGCTTGCAATTACAAAGTAAGCCCACAATTCCAGTTATAATGATCAAATGTAAGATGAGGTGTAGGATCTATTCTAATGTGAGATGTAGGATCTTGGTCAATTTGAACTAAACGCCTATTCTATGTAAAAGCTTCTCAATTGTTTTGAAGCTAGTTGTAGACAACATTTTAGAAAAAAGGTCCGAGAAAGAAAGCTAGGGCTTTGTTAACGATACCTCCTTTTTCTTCTTGTTGAATTTTCTAAGTCTATCTGTTAGAAAATTAATCTGTATTCTGCTAGTTTATTTCTTTTACTTGTAAATTCTGAACATGTTATTTAAAACATTTAAATATTGAAATAAGCACAATACAGTCACAACATTTGTAGATCATAAACCGAATGAAAACAAACACAAGTGACACCGTTATTTTTGGACAAATGTACGCGGAAAAATCCAATGCGGGAAAACCAGTGTAGCTATTTTGAGGGTTTATTATTATGCAGTATTTCCTTGAGTACAACTGGGTGCCTAACCGGCTCACCCGACAGAGAAAAATACACAGTAGCAATACCTCTCTATTCGGAAACAGGTATTCAGAAAACTTGTCCCACGAAACCCTCTTTAGCGATTCTGAAGCTCAGCGCTTGCCCTTTTGGCCTCTGCGTCAGCCCCAGGACCCTCTGCGTCAGCCCTCTGAGGTACTGCGCAACCTATGTGACCCTCCCTTGATCTCTGCGTGGACGACGTAGTCCCTCTAGTTCCCACGCTGTCTCTGTTAGGCTCTGCGTGGCTTGCTCTGGTTGCTGCTCTCGCTCTCTGCTTCTGTGTTGGTCTCTTGGCACTGTCTCTGCCTCTCTGCCTAGTACTCATTGCCCCTCGCTGTTGATCATTGATTCACTTTTGCTTAGCAACCTCGCTCTGGCAAAATGAATGACTGATCACTCTGGTGTGTCTTCCAACTGACCCTCAAGCCTCTTGTTATACTTTTCTCATTGTTCCATCAACGACCAAGATTAAATCTCTAATCAACGACTAAGATTAGATTTTGCTTGATTCATGACTTTTGAAACCTGTTAACCCAATTTTATATTAATACCCATTAATATTTTATTTTTCCTAAATTTAGACTTAGGAACTCCATTAAAAATATTGATTACTTCAATATCTACAAAACCGGGGACAATCTGTCCAAACTATTTCTGGGTCTTGAAGACGTCATGTGCTTTAGCCTCTCTACCAATTTTTATGGCTAGGGCACGTCCGATGCTACCCCAAATCAACAATCCCTCTTAGTGAGGACTGTGCTCTAGTAATACTCCATACTGAGCATCACCTTGATTATCTGGTCCCTGTGCTGATGCTAGGCCTCCCCGCCCAACATCCTCTGCACTGCTGCATCCTGTACTGCTGCCCATGGCCCTGCCATTGCCGCTGCTGCATCCGTACGACAACTCCCTTTGCATCCGTGCTACTGTTGGTCCATACTCCCAGCACTACATCTGCACTGCATCCCCCTCTCATCATGTTGCATTGTGCTACTACATACTGCTACTGCACTGCAACTTAGATACTGAGAAGTAACTAATCCACCCAATTTTTGACATCCTTGTCAAGCTAGAAACACTCCCGATGCTGAAGCTCTCTCTGCCGCTAGCAAGTGCTCCCTCTACTAACCTGTGCACTGTTGCAACAACTCCCTACATCTCGCGCCGTTGCACGTCTCTGTGCCATCCTGAACTGGTTCAACACTCCCGTGCCTCTCGTACGTTGCAACCTGCTAGCCTCCTGCTACCTGGGAACTCCTACACTGTAGCACTCTCTGCTGTTCCATCAACATCCGTCTCTACCGACATTCCCCAGTCCCGCTACTCCTCTTTCGGGCTTCCGTAGCAAGGTATAATCTAAGAGGTTGGGTACCTCAAGGATCCTACCCCTCATCACTTGTAGTCATCCTGACTACAATTCGATGTCTCCCCACTTCTTCTCTAGTGGCACATGAGCACTCATGACATAATCGTCATCCTCCTCGACTTCTTTCTCTGCCTTTGCTAGCACTGCCTTAGAGTCAAAAGCCTCTCCCTTATTCTTCTTCCTCGGACACTGGTTCGAATAATGACCCAATTCCCCATAGTGGAAGCACTTGACCTTGGAGAGGTCCTTCTTCTTCTTCTTCTCCTGCTTTCTTGCAGATGCCAGAGCTACATCCTCTTCCTCTTCCTTCTTGATCCAAACTCCTTTGCTGCTACTTCCCGTCTTAGTCATCCGTCTGATCTCTTCTTGACGAAGAGCCGCCCAAAATTCTTCCCAATCTGGAAGACTCGCCCTACCCAGTATGCTCTGGACAAATATCTCCCACTCCTTGGAGACTGCGTCTAGTGCGGTCCTTACCATCAACTCCTGATTCGGCGTGGCCTCTTATGGAAGTCAGTTGATCCCTAATGTCCTTCAACTAACCGAGGAAGAGATTTATCTGCTCTCCCTTCTGCATCTGGTATGACCTTAGCTGATTCTCAAGGAGAATCTTCCTCTGCATGGAAGTATGTTGGTACAACGTCTTCAAGTTGTCCCACATCTTCTTTGCCATTTCATTCTCGGCAATATGTTGGACCACATGATCCTTGACCCCATCAAGGATGATGCACTTTGCCTTGGCCATTGTCTCCTCATACCTTTCATTAGCTACCAGGTCAACTGGGATAGCCATTACTCTCAAGGCGAAGCCCTTTGTGCGATGTCTGTCTAGAATGGACAGGATCTTGGCCTTCCAGACCACAAAGTTGGATGCTCCATCCAGCCTATCCTGATCCCTTAGCCCATTCACGACCATCTCTCTACTCTTCTTTGTCGACTCCTCCGAGTCTCTCTACTTCCCGCCTGGAAGTTCTTGGTTCGACTCCTGTTGAGTCTCTCTACTTCTCGTCTGGAAGTTCTCTTTTGGACTCCCTCCTCTTGGATATCCTTCTTCCAACCATTAAGCTGCCCCTCTCCGATCGTCTGTGCACCTGTAACACTAATCCAAATTCCTTGGCTAGAAATCCGCCTTGGCAACAATTCCCTCTACCTTGGTTTTTCCTGTTAGGTACTGTTCTGACCACAGTACCCCACCAGCTTCGCTCCCGCAAACTGCCCACAACTACCTTTGCCCCACCAACTGAAGGATTGAGCCCCTTGGCTCTGCACAATCCCGACACCGGCAAAACAACTCCCTCAGCCAACTGCGTCAGCCCCCCTGGCCTCTGTGTGGCTCCGCGTGAGCTTGTTTCTGCCCTCCCATCCTCTGTGCTGGCCTTTCTCAGGCCCGGACTAATGACGCGGTCCCTCTATGTCAGCCCTTCCTTGTTGCTTCTGCAAGGATCAACCTTCTATCACTTGGGACAGTTGATTTTGCTGCAAATGCTCTGCTTAGCTGATGCTTTTAGCTCTCTTGTGATCTGCAACCGCCCTTTGATACCATGTTGAATTTTCTAAGTCTATTTGTTAGAAAATTAATCTGTATTTTGCTGGTTTATTTCTTCTACTTGTAAATTCTGAACAAGTTATTTAAAACATTTGAATACCGAAATAAATACAATACAGTGACAACATCTACAGATCATCAGTTGAAAGAAAACAAACACACAAGTGACACCGTTATTTTTAGACAAATGTCCCCGAAAAAACCCAATGTGGGAAAACCCGTGCAGCGATTTTGACGGTTAATTGTTATGCAGTATTTCCTTGAGTACAGCTGGGTGCCTAACCGACTCAGCCGACAGAGAAAAATACATGACAACAATACCTCTATTCGGAAACAGGTATTTAGAAAACTTGTCCCACAAAACCCTCTCCGACGACTCTGAAGCTCTGTCTCTGCCCTCTGAGGCACTGCGCAGCCTCTGGGACCCTATGCGTCACTCCCTCTGCCTTCTGCGTGGATGACACAGTCCCTTTGGGCTCTACACTATCTCTTATGGGCTCTGTGTGGCCTGCTCTGGCTGCTGCTCTCGGTCTCTGCTTCTGTGCTAGTCTCTTGGCACTGTTTCTGCCTCTCTTCCCAGTACTCACTGCCCCTCGCTGCGGATCACTGATTCACTTTTGCTTAGCAACCTCGCTCTAGTAAAATGAATGACTGATCACTCTGGTGTGTGTTCCAACTGACCCTCAAGCGTCCTCTTATACTTTTCTCGTTGGTCCTTCAACGACCAAGATTAAATCTCTAATCAATGGCTAAGATTAGATTTGGCTTGATCCATGACTTTTGGAACTTTCTAACCCAATTTTATATTAATACCCATTAATATTTTATTTTTCCTAAGTTTAGACTTAGGAACTCCATTAAAAATATTAATTATTTTAATGTCTCCCAAACCGGGTACAATCTGTCCAAACCATTTCTTGGGTCTTGGAAATCTCATGTGTTTTAGCCTCTCCACCAATTTTCATGGCTAGAACACATCTGATGCTACCCCAAATCAACACTTCTAATGACTGAAGTGCTTTCGTTCCTACAAGGGATTGCCCACAAGAGAACTGCAATGTCACTTGTTTTAACTGTTGAGTGGGGGTCTAACTTCTCAAATTGAATGATGGAGAAGGTGTCCTAAATTTCTATTCAACCAAGCTTAGGTTTTGAGGTAAATTTTAAGAATGCAAAACTAAACTAGGAAATTTTAAGAAGCAAAACTAAACTAGGATGCAAATGTAGATGATGACAAAAATATGCTTCAATCTAAAGATGTAAACCACTTATAACCGAAACTTATGAAATGTCACTTGAGCACAAGGCTACAAGATTCCATAATATAAGAATGAAGCAATTCTAAGATGACTTTACTCAATGAAATAATAATGATGACGATAACAATGTCCAAAGTCATTAGCTATATTGTTTGTTAGGGTGTTCTTCACTTATGAAATATTGAGATTAGTGAATTTCAAATGATGAAAAAACAATTAACCAGAAGTCACATGAGATTTCCAAGAGTGATTTCAAGTGAAAGAACACAATAAAATCTAAACTATGAAATGCAACTATGACATTAACAAGAGAGAAGCAAAGGAAATGGTTAGTAATCTAACTAAAAAATGATGCTAGCAGCTATCCTCAACCAAAATAATGACCAGTGCAGTCACAAATCTACTATCCTTTCATCTATGACTATTCTCAAAGATAGGAAGAATGCACTAGACCTTTAAGAATACGAGTCAAGAAATGATTAGATTACTGTAGCTCACTGTTAGCAAGATAAATCACCCAAGCAATGCAAGAACCATAGCCAAAAAATACTTGAGCCTTTTTGTGATTAATGTATGATTAACTTAATGTCTAGAAAATACTTAAGTCGTTTTGTGATTAATGTATGATTAACTTAATGTTTTTAGGCTTATTTTTGTTACGGTTCTTAAGTGTGAAAATTCTATCACTGCAACAATTGATTTATTTTACCTACTTATTTCGCAATAAGTTATTTACGAAATCTCTTCAGTAAATATTAAAATAAATTCTGCTGTAGATATCACACCATAATACAGAAACAAATACATGCACAAGAATCAGACACATCAACATAGATATTTTGGACAATTTTCCTCAGAAAAACCCAATGCGGGAAAACCAGTGCAACAGAGGAGGATTTTATTATTTAGCAATTCATTTGTACAAATGGGTGCCAAACTGGCTCACTCAACAGAGAAAAATTCTCCTGCACTTCTCCCAGTCTCAGCGTCAGGCTTGCTGGGCTCTGCGCAGCTCCCATACCTTTTGCATCAACGCCTGCCTCTCTACGTCAACACTGGGCATCTCTGCGTCACCCACGTAGGCCCTCCAGTGACTGTGTAGCTTTGCTGCCTCTGCGTTTGCCTGAGAGGCTCTGTGTTTGCGTCTCTAACCTCTACGCTGATCCTCTAGTGTTGTTCCTGACTCTTTGTTCCGTACCTGCTACCTCCTACTGTTCTCTAGACCACTAGTTCGTGCTCCAGAAATCAAACTAACTGGTCTCCCTCAGTGTGTCCTCCAACTGACCCTCAAGCCTCTTATTATACTTTTTCTGTTGGTCCTTTAACGACTGAGATTAAATCTCTAATTAACAACTAAGATTAGATTTGGCTTGATCCATGACTTTTGGAACCTTCTAACCCAATTTTATATGAATACCTATTAATATTTTATTTTTCCTAATTTTAGACTTAGGAACTCCATTAAGAATATTAATTATTTTAGTATCTCCCAAACCAGGTACAATCTGTCCAAACCATTTCTGGGTCTTGGAGATCTCATGGCTTTAGCCTCTCCACCAATTTTCATGGCTAGAGTACATCTGTTGCTACCCGAAATCAACACTCCCTCTTAGCGAGGATTGTGCTATAATAATACTCCATACTGAGCATCACTTTGACTATACGACATCGGTACTTGTGCTTATGCTAGGCCTCCCCACCAATCATCCTTTGCACTGTTGCAGCCTGTATTGTTGCCCATGGCTCTGCCTCTACCACTACTGCATCCGTACGACAACTCCCTTTGCATCTGTGCTACTGTTGGTCCGTTCTCCCAACACTGCAACTCCCACTACATCCGTGTTGCTGTTAGTCCTTTTTTCTAACACTGCATTTGCACTACAACCTCTTCTCATCATGTTGCATTGTGCTACTGCTGACTACTACTGCACTACAACATCACCCCCATTTCTGCTACTGAAATGGAGTCTTTATCATCCCCATCTTTTCCCTGAAATAGTCAAACTTTGTTCTTACAACGACCTTGGTGAGGATGTCTATCACCTGTTCTCCTGTAGGAGTGTAGCTCAACTATACAGCTCCTCGTTGGACACAGTCTCTGACAAAGTGACACCAGATATCAATATGTTTTGACCGATCATGAAACACTAGATTCTTAGAGAGCTTGACGCAACTCTGATTATCACACATGATCCTAGTCGCCTCCATCTTCCTTCTGAATAGGTTCACAAGCAGTTTTCTAAGCCATATGGCCTCACATGAAGCTGTGCTTGCAACCATATATTTTGCGTCAGCTGAGCTTAGAGCTACGGATTTTTTTTCCTATTGCACCAGGAGGTCATTCCCGATCCAATGTCGAAACAGTACCCAGAGGTACTTTTCTGATCCATTGAACATCCAATCCAATTTTCATCAGTAAATCCACTCGATCTGATATCCTTACTCCTGGTGTACAAGAGTCCATAATCGAGTGTTCTCTGTATATATTTGAGAACATGTTTGGCTGTTTCCCAGTGCACCCTGTTCGGCTCCATGATGAACTGACTGAGGGTGTTGACAGTGTAACAAATGTCTGGCCTGGGATTGACCAGATACATCAGGGACCCTATGAGTTGCCTGTATAAGGTGGGATCAATATCCTTGTCTTTTGACGCATCAATTTTCTTCCAGTTGGTGATCATTGGAGTAGCCATGGGTCTACAATCCTCCATCCTGTATCTCTTCAAAATTTCTGTAGCATATCTCCCTTGTCCAAGGAAGATTTCTCCTTTTTGCTGGCAAACTTCCAACCCCAGGAAATAATGCATCTGCCCAAAATCCTTCATGTCAAATTCTGTGGCTAGATTCTTCTTGTAGTCCCCGATGAGCTTGGATGATTTTTGTCAGGAACAGATCATCCACTTATAATACTAGCATTAGAGGCTCCTTCTTTACAACCAAATAGTAGAAATTTGGATCTACGTCACTCTTGACAAATCCCATCTTCTGCAAGTAACCATCAATTCGACCATACCATGCTCTAGGTGCCTGTTTCAGCCCATACAAGGCTTTCTTCAATCTACATACATGAGACTTCTTCTCATGTGTCTCAAAGCCTTCTGATTATTCAACGTATACCTCTTGTTCTATCACCCAGTTCAGAAATGTCGTTTTGACATCGATCTGATGAATCTCCCATCTCATCTGTGCTATAAGAGATATCATAGGTCTAATAGATGTATACCTAGCTACTAGGGTGAAGGTCTCTTCGTAGTCGATTCCTTCCTTCTGAGCATACCCCTTAGCCACAAACCTGACTTTGTATTTTTGCACACTGCCATCTGCAACGTATTTAATCTTGTAGATCCATCTCGAACCTACCATCGATCTGTCTTGAGGCCTTGGCACTACCTCCTAGACTTCTTTCACCATTATGGAGTTGTACTCCTCTACCATCGCATCCAACCAAACTTGATGTTGAGCAGCCTCCTGAAAAATGGCAGGCTCCCCATCTTGAGCTACTAATGTCTGATATCTATCTGGTTGTTTTCGCTCCCTCTTATTGTTCCTTGGTGCACCGATGAAATCCTCTGCATCTCGCAGAATCTAATGAAGTTCCCTGCTCGTTCTTCCTTTGCCAGTACGAGTTTCTGTGAGCTCCTCCTCCTCCTGTGATTCTTCCTGATCTGAGGAAGAATTCTTGACTTCCGCTGGTTGAAGAGGTTTGACCAACAGTTCCTCTTTTGACTGCTCCTCGGAAGGCATTTCTCGAGATTTTTTGAAAGCCATGTCCTCCATGAACTTCACATCTCGTCGAACTACTACCTTCCTGCTCCTTGGAAGATAGATACTATATGCCTTAGCATTCTCACTATATCCCACTAGATATCCTTTCTCTGCAGTTTGATCCAGCTTCTTCCTTTTTCCCTCGGGTATGTGGCAATATGCTAAGCTCCTAAATATTTTGAAATAACTGACTTCAGGTGTCTTCCCTGTGAACACTTTCTCTAGAGTAATCTTTCCCAATGCCCAATAAGGAGTTCTATTTTGAACATAGACTGCCGTGTTGCATGCTTCTGCCCATAGGAATTTTGGCATATTCTAATCATACATCATGGCCCTAGTTGCTTCTATGATAGTCCTGTTCTTCCTTTCTGCTACTCCATTCTGCTCTGGATTGTAAGGAGCTGTCCACTCTCTTCTGATGCCCTCCTTAGCGCAAAAATCAATGAAGTCCTTATTAACATACTCTCCACCATTATCTGAGCGCTAAACTTTTATTTTCTTGCCAGTCAGATTCTCCACCAGAGCCTTGAACTCTTTGAATCGACAAAAAACCTTGTCCTTGGTTTTAAGAAAATAAATCCAAGTTTTCCTTGAGTGGTCATCAATGAAGGTGGCGAAGTATTCGGCACCACTAAGAGCTTAGTGGACATAGGTGCGCAGATATCTGAGTGTATCAATCCTAGTACACTCTTGGCCCTGTTTTTACTTCTAGGAAATGTTGCTTTGGCATACTTTCCCAGAGCACATCCTTTGCATACATCATCTCGTTCTGTGCTAAGATCCAGAACTCCTGTTATAGTGTTCCTGAGAATTCTCAGAGCCCCATGGTGCAAATGTCCCATTCTTCTGTGCCATAGTTCGTTCAAATCCTTGTCTCCATGATTGCTTATTAGTGCCATTGTTGATTCTAGTTGTAGTCTATACAATCTGTTACTTCTGATCCCGATCTGCACTTTCTTTTTCCAGCTTGGGTGTTTGACATATAATTTTTCCTTCATAAAGAAAACGTCATACCCTTTGCCTTGAAGTTGCGACACGAAACATAAGTTGATCCCAATCCTAGTACATGCAACACATTGGTGGCACAGAACCGCTCTCCCGTTTCTGTTTGAAAAACTATGGTACCCTTCCCTATTGGATTACACTTTGCCTTATTTCCCATGGTGATTTGAAAATTCATCCTTTCCTCCTGATAATCTGAGGCTCCATTGTCTATATACCATACCTCTAATGATGCAGAACTAGTCACACAAGCCACTTCTTCCAGCGTGGAAGCCAACATAGAGAAATCGAAATTACTGTCTCTTGTGCCATTTTCTGAAAATCTGTGCGAGTCTCTTGACGTAGATGCCTTTGCGTCATGGTCTCGACCCATAATTGATTTTCCCTTCCTGTCTCTGATTACTTCCTCTGATACCATGTGAAAATTCTATCGCTGCAACAACTGATTTATTTTACCTACTTATTTCCCAAAAAGTTATTTACAAAAACCCTTCAGTAAATATTAAAATAAATTCTGCTGCAAATATCACACCATAATACAGAAACAAATACATGCACAAGAATCAAACACATCAACGTAGATATTTTGGACAATTGTCCCCAGAGAAAGCCAATGCGGGAAAATCGGTGCAGCAAAGGAGGATTTTATTATTCAGCAATTCTTTAGTACAACTGGGTGCCAAACTAGCTCACCCAACAGAGAAAAATTCTCCTGCACTTCTCCCAGTCTCAGTGTCAGGCTTGCTAGCCTCTTCGCAACTCCCAAACCCTCTGCGTCAAATCCTGCCTCCTTGCGTCAGCACTGGGCCTCTTTGCGTCACCCACGCAGGCCCTCCAATGACTGCGCAGTTTTGTTGCCTTTGAGTCTTCCTCTCTAACCTCTGCGTTGATCCTTTGGTGTTGTTCTCGACTCTCTGTTTTGTACCTGCTACCTCTTGCTGCTTTCCAGACCACTGGTTCGAATTTCTCAGCTATCCCCGCTCCAGAAATCGAACTGACTGGTCTCCTTTAGTGTGTTCTCAAACTGACCTCAAGCCTCTTCTTATACTTTTCTTGATGGTCCTTCAACGACTGAGATTAAATCTCTAATGAACGGCTAAGATTAGATTTGACTTAATCTATGACTTTTGGAACCTTCTAATCCAATTTTATATTAATACTTATTAATATTTTATTTTTCCTAAGTTTAGACTTAGGAACTCCATTAAAAATATTAATTATTTTAATATCTCCCAATCCTAGTACAATCTGTCCAAACCATTTCTAGGTCTTGGAGATTTCATGTGCTTTTAGCATCTCCACCAATTTTCATGCTAGAGCATATTTGATGCTACCCCAAATCAACATTAAGATTAGGCTTTGTTTTGAAAAGGTTCAGATCTGATGTGTTATAACAGTCCACCAAAAGTGAGAAATGGAGGAGAATAAAGGCCTTAAAGCCTCGCGGTCTTCCTTCAAAGCATCAAGACCACAAACAAATGTTGTGATCCCTCCAAAAGGCTATGCTACACCTACAACCACAAATAAATTAGCCCCAAACTGATATGTAATGTGACCAGACCTTCAAATGTCTTGTGGCCAAGGCTAGGGAGGCTCCTTTTCTCGATGGGAATTACAACCAAGGATAATAGCTCTACAAAACAAAAAAGTCTGCTCAAATAGCCAATGAAACCATTCCAAGATAGTTCTCAAATGCTTCAAGGGTCAGACCTCTAGTTTTGGTTCAATGACTGCAAAGAAAAGAGAGAGAGAGAGACCGTGACCAGATGAACAGTCCCAAACTAAATGATCTCTCTGCTGCAAAGCATGCTTGATGTCTTTTATGTATGTTTCCTGTAAAACAAAGAATTGATCTTGAAAGACAGTGACCAAGGCTGCTCAAAGTTAGACAAGCAATGAGGTGAAATTCCTTGATGATTTTGGCTTACAAGATAAGGAATCTCAGACCTCAAAGGAGGCTGACCTAACTTGATAAATGAATACACCTGCAAAATGAATGTTAGACAAAAAATTCTAACCAGTGATTAATAATCCTTACAGTCAAGGGAGGAAACACTTGGGATCCACTGCAATTAATTCTCAAAATTTGATTAGAAAAATTGATTGAGGTGTATAGATTTTGTATTGGGTAATTCGATCAGGTTAAGAGCTTAAGTTTGCTTCAGATCTCTGTGCAAATCAATGGATATATGGCAGTCTTTATCACACCAGGTGATAGAGGTAAGGCCTAAGCTCATGACAGAGAATAGAATAGGGTCTTTGAAGGAAGTTTCACAGACCAGTCAAGAAAACAAATTAGATCCAAATGATCTGATGACAAACTCTTTACAAAAATGCAACGAACAAGGTTCGTACTATGCAATAATCTTCAGAATACTTCGAAGACCAAAAGATCCATTGTAGGACAAGTAATTGTATATTGAATATTATATAAAAGAATTGATGAGATGCTGATTACAAATGAGGGTGAGGCCCTGCTTATATACCTAGGTAGGTACCCCTTCAAAAACGGTCATGTCCTTAGAGACATGCCTCTTCCATACTAATTACTAGTTAATTAATTGTTATTTATGACTATTTACAATTTATATTATCTGTATATATATTTTATTCATAACATTGCCTTCATCTTTAGAAAGCTTTGTCCTCAAAGCTGATTGCTGACAAGGCGTGTCATTTGTTCTTAGTCTTTGTAATCTATTCTCATCTTACGGAATTCTTCGATTTGTCATTTTCGTTGATACAAGATGATAAGATCCTTGGAGTGATAAATAAAATTGTCGCATTGAGAATAGATCTGACTATCCTAAATCAATCTTCTATGGAATATTTCGATCACTGGAAACTTGTAATGAATTGTTATCATCAGACTGAATTTTGCGAACTTCAGTGTTCTTTGGAACATAAGTTTGTTGATTATGTTTTGAGTGATATAGATTCATAGATTGATTGAGATGTCTGTTCTTATGATTTCGATGTAGATAAGGAATTCTTTTGGTTTGTCTTTCCCTTATCATGTGTGTGGCAATAATATGATTTACTTCAAGTTCTGATGTTGTTGAGTTGGTTACAAAATCTTCATTTGGTATCAAAGCTATTCGATCCATTGGCTGCTCTGATACCAATGTAATGAACAAAGTTCGTATACTCATAGGAATGCTCTGATACCAATGTAACGAACAATGCTCGTATACTCAGAGGAATGCTCTGATACCAATGTAACAAACAATGTTCGTACTCTACAATAATCTACAGAATACTCTGAAGACCAAAACATCCATTGTAGGACAAGTAATGGTATATTGAATATTATATAAAAGAATCGTTGGAATGATGATTACAAATGAGGGTGAGGAACTGCTTATATACCTAGGCAAGAACCCCTTCTCAAACGGTCATGTCCTTAGAGACATGCCTCTTCAATACTAATTACTAGTTAATCAATCATTATTTATGACTTTTACTATTTATATTATTTGTATATATATTTTATTCATAACAAATATTCACTAATGAAATCCTCCAACACGCTAAAAGCAAACCTGTAACCACAAAGATGTTAGCTTTGAAGTATATGAGATTATAAGTAGATGATAAAACCCTGTGTCCAAGCTTGTTTGAGGCTGCTAAGCTTGTGGGTAACCCTCAAATAATCAGATATGCAACAAGAGGATAACCATTGAAAATAGAGCCTGCAAAACCACAAAATTAGCCCTTAAAATTCAAATGCAATGAGATAAGACCCTCAACAAACTTGCGGTAGCAAGACATATGCCCTTAGGGACCCGCAACTAGGGCAAAGAGGGCTATTCAGGGCAGCGAAAAAGGAAAAAGGTAGGATCAAGCAATGACTAGGGTAATAAAGCAAGATTAGGGTTGCGATTGAGGTAAATAAATCGAAATGGATCTATGGCCAGGCCTAAAATCCCCAAGAATTCAAGCGGTTGCCTCAAATAATTTTTTGTTGATGTAAAGAGACCACAAATTGATAAACCTAGCTCTGTTGAGGCCTAGAAAGAGCCTAATTTCCCTGTGACCCTGAAAAGAAACTTGATGGTGCTTAAAAGATAAGAAGCTTGCCCTAAAACCCTAGCCGTAAGGCTATGTGGGGGCCATAACCCTCAAAAATCCGTCCTCTTCCTCAGATCTATATGAAACACAAGAGGATCACATAGATATATACAAGAGATAAAAGATATAATGAGTTAGAGAGAAATCTATTCACGAATATTTACAAAATCTACAAATATTCATATTGATATTAGCTCTTTAAGCAAATCTATTCGTTAATGCACAAATAATTTCGAATAGATAAGTGAAATAATAAATTTTTATGGTGAGCAATAGCCAAAATCTTTGCAAATCAAATCATTAGATAAGCCATGAAATTTATCAAAATGGGCTCTTGAGCTTTCTTGACTTGAGAGTGGTTTGGTCTAGCCGAAGACTTCCCCTCATGCCCAAGATTTGAATAGCTAAGTCTCTACACACTTACGATCAAATTATTGTTGGACATTGGATAAATCAGCACTCCCCGTGTGTTTTGCAACATGGATTAACCAGCTCTTGTGGATCCTTATCTCTGGCGATGCGATCATTAACTAACACCTGGTCTAACGACAATCGTGATTCCCAAAATGTGGTATCAGAGCATAGGTCACAAGTTCGATACACAACATACTCGCGTTGGGGGGGAGATTGTTGGACATTGGATAAATCAACACTCCCGGTGTGTTTCGCGACATGGACTAGCCGCCTCTCGTGGATCCTTACCTTTTGCGATGTGATTGTTGACTAACACCTGCGGATTTTGGTCTAACGACAAATCATGATTCCCAACAATTATTAGATCAATAGAGGCATAGATAACATAATAATCCTCAAAACCTAGAGATACCTGCTAGATAGATCAAATTAAAGCGTTTCTCTAAAACCTATCAACTAATGCAAGATACCTATGCAAATAGTTGATTCAACAAATGGAAAGAAATAATAATCTATAAAATTTATTCAGTAGAGTATTAAGCACATGATCTAGAAAATATTTCCACAAGACGCTGAAGAGGAACACCACCATGAATAAACCCCAAAGACTTTGCTTTATTAATCCAAACAGTATTACAACTAGCAAAGCTTGACTTAGAGCTCGATTACAAAATTTTTCAATGACAAATGAGGAGAAAATAACTTCCTTATATAGAAAATGGAGAGATCTAGATTCCCCTCCAAGTGGAAAATGGCTGGGTCCAAAGAAGTGCACAATTTTGACTTGATCCATGCCAAAATTAAATCTTGTTCCTTGATTTGGAAGATGAAATTCGAATTCCCTGATGAACCCCTTTTTTCCTGGTCCAAAAATATTTTTTTGAACATTTTTCCCCAAAAAATCCCTTTTGACTTAACAACCTTGGTCCATAAGTTCAATTCACCTTAAAAAAATGGTTTTTCCCTTGATGAAGGACCTTGAAAAAGTAATTTCTTTTGGACCCACGAATTTTTAAAGGATTTTTCTCCTTGGAAATGAG
This sequence comes from Pinus taeda, assembly GCA_000404065.3. Taxonomy (NCBI): domain Eukaryota; kingdom Viridiplantae; phylum Streptophyta; class Pinopsida; order Pinales; family Pinaceae; genus Pinus; species Pinus taeda. The sequence goes on from APFE031498347.1 coordinate 75,308, forward strand.
TCCTTCATTTTTTAAGTTTCCTTGGGAAAGTTTCTCTTCTCCAAAAAATCATTTTTCCACTTGGAGAGAATTTCATTTTCTCTCAAATTTAAGTATTTGACTATTTTCTGGCTAATTTTTTGCCAGAAGACCAAAAATAAAAATAATTTTGAGGGGATAGACATAATTTCAACTCTCAAAAGGTGTCTAAACACAAAGTTGAGGTGTAGAGGTTCTAATTATGAGTACTCTACCCCTTTCAACTTTTACAAGCATTTGATTTTACAGTTTACATCCAAAAATTTATTAAAATTCTGACTTGTTGGAAATTTTAATAATTAAAATTAGACACTTAAACTTTGTAGGTCTTGAAATAATTTACTCAAATATTTACCTTAAACATAATATGAAACCTGTTATAAGAATTTAACCAACATCTATAATATCATAATTTATCAGTTTGATGTTGAGTACCTACCTGGGTTTATGTGGTTGAAGATGCTTCTGATTTGCTCCTGCTCCCGCTCCCATTACCAAAAGACCAAACCTCCCAGCGAAACTGGGTACAACCTAGGTACTCAGTTCTAGAATGCGTCTCAATTGATGCAATCTGGTTCCTTGTGCCCAAAAATTAAAGAGCAATTGAAACTCCTCCTCTCACTAAGAAAGACTCTGAAATTTCCTCTTCTCAACCCCCCCTTTCCTCAAGATTTCCTTCCTCCTTTTATTTCTCTGCCCACCGCCTTCCTCCCATCTTTGTGTCTTTGTTTTTGTTACGCGGAACTTTTTATAAAAATCAAATCTCATTTGATTTTATGGATTTTATTTCAAATACGTAGGATTTGATTTAATTAAAGTTTATTACTATTTTAATAAATGTATATTGATTTAGTAAGATTTATAATTTAATTAATTTTAATATATTAAATTTATTATTTTTATAATTTTAATAATATAAATTGCAAATTAAAACTAAACATTTTCTTTTAGTTTAAGGGTTTATCAGATATATATATATAAGTAAGTGTTGGAATTTCTTAGTCTATCTGTGAGAAATCCTTCATGTACTTTCTGATTTATTTCTTCCTACTTGTTTTGTTAACTAACAAGTTATTTACCATGTAAATACTGAAAATAAATACAAGTACATGCTCAATACACAGATCATCAATTGAAAGAAAAACAAGAACACAAATGACATCGTTATTTTTGGACTAATGTCCTCGGCAAAACCCAATGCGGGGTAACCGGTGCAACGATTTGAGGGTTTTGTTATTAAGCAGTTTCAGAATATAATCTAGGTGCTAGAAATGGCTCACCCAACAGAGAATTCTCTCGAAAATAGTACCTCTTAGTCGGAGATGGATATTCTGGCTAAAAACCCTGGATGAACAATCCCACAGCTCTCAGCTCCAATATGCCCCACGAAATCTCCCAGCGTTAGCCTCTCTGGCCCAGCGTCAGCCCAACTAGCCCTATGTTAGCCGCTAGAGGCTCTGCGTCAGCCTCTACGTCACCCATGCTGGCTCTCCTCAGGCACTACGCAGCTCTTGGCTAGCTCTGTGTGGCCTCTGGGTGGCCTCTAGCTGGCTCCGCATCCCTCTCTCTCGGCTTCTGCGTTGATGCTTCCGGTACCCTCTTTGCCTCTTTGCTTTTGTATTCATTGCCCCTCAGCTGCAACTTTGATCACTCCATCAATTTCCTCAGCAAGCCCTGCCCTAGAAAATCGAATTTTTGATCAACTTGGTGTGTTCTGCAAGTGACCCTCAAGCTTCTTCTTATACTTTTCTCATTGACAATTCAATAGTCGAGATTAAGTGCCTAATCAACAACTAATATTAGATTTGGCTTGATCCATGATTTTTGGAACCTTCTAACCCAGTTTTATATTAATACCCATTAATATTTTATTTTTCCTAAGTTTAGACTTATGAACTCCATTAAAGATATTAATTATTTGAATATCTCCCAAATTAGTTAGAATCTGCCCAAACCATTTTTAGGTCTTGGAGGTCTCATGTGCTTTAGCTTCTCCACCAATTTTCATGGCTAGAGCACATCCGATGCTACCCCAAAGCAACACTCCCTCTTAGCGAGGACTATGCTCTAGTAATACTCCTCACTCAGCATTACCCTAATCATCTGCATTGGTCCTTGTGCTGATGCGAGGCTTGCTGCCCAACATCCTCTGTACTGCTGCATCATGTATGCTACCCATGGCCTTGCCACTGCCACTGATGCATCTGTACTGCCGCTCCCTCTGCGTCCACGTTGTTGCCCATGGCCCTACCACTGCCACTGCTGCATCTGCACTGCAATCCCTCTCATCATGCTGGATCGCGCTACCCATAATGCTGCCACTGCTAATTGCTGCACTGCAACTCAATTACTGAGAAGTAAGTAACTGATCTCCTAACTCTGACATCTCCGTCAGTTCTGATACTCCTCTTCGGGGCTTCCGTAGCAAGGTATAATCCAAGAGGTTGGGTACCTCGAAGATCCAGCCCCTCATCGCCTGTAGTTTGTCTAATTACAGCTCGATGTCTCCCCAATTCCTCTCATGAGAGGCATGAGCACTCATGGCACAATCATCATCTGTCTCCACTTCTTTCTTTGCCCTTGCTGGCGCAACCTTGGTCTCATAAGCCTCTCCCTTGCTCGTCTTCCTCGGACACTAGCTCGCATAATGACCCAGTTCCCCACAATGGAAGCATTTGACCTTGGAGAGGTCCTTCTTTCGTTTTTCCTGCTTTCCCTCAGATGCTAGGGCAACATCCTCCTCTTCCTCCTTGATTCTAACCCCTTTGCCACTGCTTCCTGCCTTGGTTAGCCTTCTGATCTCTTCCTGACAAAGAGCCACCCATTGTTCCTCACAATTTGGAAGGGTCGATTTGCCCAGTATGCTCTGGACAAATACCTCCTAGTCCTCTCAGACTGCGCTCAATGCAGTCCTCACCATTAATTCTTGATTCGGCGTGGCCCCTATGGAAGTCAGTTGATCCCGGATCTCCTTCAATCGACTGAGGAATATGTCAATCTGTTCTCCTTTCTGCATTTGATATGACCACAATTGATTTTCTAGTAGCATCTTGCTCTGCACAGAAGTATGTTGATACAATTTCGTCAAGGCCTCCCACATCGCATTTGCCATGTCCTTTTTGGCAATATGTGGTACTACATGGTCCTTGACCCCGTCAAGGATGATGCTTTTGGCCCTCGCCATTGCCTCCTCGTACTTATTGTTCTCAGCCGGGTCAACTGGGATTGCTATCGTTTTCAAGGCGAAATCCTGTTGATTTGGGGTAGCATTGAATGTGCTCTAGCCACGAAATTTGGTGGAGACGTTGGGGCACATCAGATTTCCAATACCCAGAAAGGGTTTGGGTAGATTCTAAAGAGATCAGGAGATATCAAAATAATTAATATTTTTAATGGAGTCGCTAAGTCTAAACCTAGGGAAAATAAAATATTAATGTGTATAAATATGAATCTGTGTTAGAGTGGTCCAAAAGACCTGAATCAAGCCAGATCTAATCTTAGCTGTTGATTAGGGACTTAATCTCGGTCGTTGAGGTGTCAATAGGAAAAGTATAAAAGGAGGCTTTAGGGTCACTTGGAGAGTACACCAGATGATCAGTCATTCTATTCTCTAAAGTGATGTTTGCTAAGAGAGATAGAATCAGTGATCGGGAGAGCAACTGAGGGGCATTGAGTACAGAGAAACAGAGAAGGCAAAGATTGTGCTGGGAGAGCATCGCAACAACCAAGGAGGGTGACACAGAGCCAAGAAGGGCTCACGCAGGGCCACGCAGAGGCAACCAAGTGCTGCGTAGAGCACTAGAGGGGCCAGCACAGTTGACATGGAGGCTCCTAGAGCTGATGCAGGGCCTCCTGGGGCTGACGCGGGGCCAACGTGAGACAAAGAGGGGTTGTCGCATTCCAGTTCGGGGATACGCTGGGGTTGCAGAGCAGTTTTGTGCTAAGGAGCTGCCGTAAGGGTTTTCTAGGGTTTCAGAGAGGAGATTTCTCTCAAACTGTGAGGTATAGTTGGTAAGGAAATTCTCTGTTGGGTAGGCCAGTTTTGGCACCTTGATTGTACACTGATATTGCTTAATAAGAAAGCCCTCAGATAGCTGCACCGGTTTTCCAGCATTAGGTTTTTCCGGGGACATTGGTCCAAAAATAATGGTGTCACGTGGTGTGTTTGTTCTTGTTTCTTTTAGTTGCTAATCTGTAATATGTTGAGTATGCACTGGTGTTTATTTTCGTTATTTACTTTGTAAATAACTTGTTAAAGAAAAATAACAAGTAGGTAGGAATAAATCAGAGAATGCGCATGTAGGGTTTCTAACTAAGTAAACTTAGAAACTTCAACAGAAGGAACCTCTACGCTGCCCTAACATTGATGTAAAGCTGCCCTAACGCTGACCTAAAGAAGCCCTAGCCGTAGTCCTAAGGATGCCCTAGCCACAATAAACTTAGAAACTTCAACGTGGTATCAGAGCATGATTGCAGATCACAGGAGGACTAAAAGACATCAGCAGAGTGGAGAAATAGCAACAGAAAACAATTGTCCTGGGGTGACAAAAGTTGTTTCTAGCAGTGCAAAAGCCAAGGAAGTGTGACGTAGAGCCAGCTAGAGGCAGCCAGAGGAAGTCGGGAACTGCGCAGAGCCTCACAGAGGCGAGCATTGCTGACGCAGAGGGCTAGAGGGCTGATGCAGACCCATCTGGGGTGACACAGAGCCAGTGTGGGGCAGAGAGGGGTTGACGCAGTTCACAGAGAGGCAGTTGCTCGAGTCTACAAGGCTGCAGAAATATTGCAGAGTGGAGTTGGTGAGGTACTGTAGTTAGAACAATACCTGGCAGAGTAGGGCCAGGGGAGTTGTTACCGAGGGTTTCTAGCCAAGGAACCTCGATCAGCAGTGCAGTTGCACAAGACGATCAGAGTAGGGGGCATTTCGACAAGCGACAGAAGGATTTCCAGGAGGGAAATCAGGACTCAGAGGGAGTCTAGAAGAGAACTTCCAGACGGGAAGTAGAGACTAAGAGGAGTCAAACAGAGAACTTCCAAGAGGGAAGTAGAGGAGCGTCATGGCACTTCACGGGGTAAGAGACCAGGATAGACTAGATGGAGCATCGAACTTTGCAGTTTGGAAGGCCATAATCTTATCAGTGTTTGACAGGAATCATGTCAAGAACTTCGCCTTGAAGACGATAGCTATCCCAGTCGACCCAAATGATAATGACAAGTGCGAAGAGGCGATGGCGAGGGCCAAGTGCATTATCCTTGACGGGGTCAAGGATCATGTGGTACCACATATAGCCGAGAAGGAAACGACAGTTGAGATGTTGGAGGCTCTCAAGAACCTGTACCAACATACTTTTGTGTAGAGAAGAATGCTGCTCGAGAACCAGATGAGGTCGTATCAGATGTAGAAGGGTCAATTGATTGACACCTTCCTCGGAGGACTGAATGAGATCCGAAACTAGTTGATTGCTATAGGAGCGACACCGGAGAAGGAGCTTATGGTGAGGACAACCTTGAATGTTGTCTCAGAAGATTGGGAAGTGTTTTTCCAAAGTATCCTGGGCAGAGGGACTCTCCTACCTTGGGATGAGTTGTGGGTAGCTCTTCGGCAGGAAGAGATTAGACGACAATCGAAGATAGGTAGCAGCAACAAAGGGATCAAAGTTCAGCAGGAGGCGGAGGATGTGGCCCTAGCATCTGAGGGAAAGCAGGAGAAGCGAAAGAAGAAAGATCTCTCCAAGATTAAGTGCTTCCACCTTGGGGAGATGGGTCATTATGTGATCTAGTGCCCAAGGAAGAAGAGTAAGGGAGAGACTTTCGAGACTAAGGCAGCGCCAACATGGGTAGAGAAGGAAGTTTCGACAGACGATGCCTGTGCCATGAGTGCACATGCGCTGCTTGAGCGAAAGTGGGGAGACATCGAGCTGTAGTCAGGCAGACTACAGGGGATGAGGGGCAGGATCCTTGAGGTACCTAGCCTCTTGGATTAGACCTTGCTACGGGAGCCCCGATGAGGAGTAGCGGGATTGGTTGAGTGGGTAGAGATGGATGCGATGGAGCGACAGAGAGAGCTATGGTGCAGGATTCCCGAGACAGCGCAAAGCTAGCAGGCTGCAGCAGTGCGAGAGGCACAGGAGTGTTGCACCAGTACATTACAACACAGAGAGATGTGTAACGGTGCGAGATGCAGGAGAGTTGTTGCAACAACGCAGAGCTCAGAGAGGGAGCACTTGTCAGCGGCAGAGGGAGCTTCAGCATCAGTGGGTGTCTCTAGCCCAACAGGGAGGTCAGTTGGGAGATCAATTACTTACTTCTCAGTAACTGAGTTGCAATGCAACAGTGGGCAGCATGATGCAACATGATTAGAAGAGGTGTAGTGCAGGTGCAGTGCTGGGAGAAAGGACCAACGACAGCACGGATGTAGAGGGAGTTATCATACAGATGAATCAGTGGCAGTGGTACAATACCATGAAATGATTCAAGATGTTTGAGAGTGGTTCCGACCTTAATGGAATTCATATGGAGAAAGTAGAATTTTAGATCTCATTCAAAATCCAACAGACTTATAAGTTTTTCAGGGTTTTAGGATTGGGGGGATTGCAATGTTTCCATTGGATTTTGTCATGTATTTGTTGATTTGGGGTAGCATCGGATGTGCTCGAGCCATGAAATTTGGTGGAGAGGTTGGGGCACATAAGATCTCCAATACCCAGAAAGGGTTTGGGCAGATTCTAAACAGATCAGGAGATATTAAGATAATTAATATTTTTAATGGAGTCCTTAAGTCTAAACTTAGGGAAAATAAAATATAAATGTGTATTAATATGAATCTGTGTTAGAGTGGATCAAGCCAGATCTAATCTCAGCCATTGATTAGGGACTTCATCTCGGCCGTTGAGATGTCAACAGGAAAAGTATAAGAGGAGGCTTAAGGGTCACTTAGAGAGTACACCAGATGATTAGTCATTCTATTTTCTAGAGCGAGGTTTGCTAAGAGAGATAGAATCAGTGATCGAGAGAGCAGCTGAGGGGAATTGAGTACAAAGAAAGAGAGAAGGCAGAGATTGTACTGGGAGAGTAGCGCAACAGCCAAGGAGGGTGACGCAAAGCCAAGAAGGGCTCACACAGGGCCATGCAGAGGCAACCAAGTGCTGTGTAGAGCACCAGAGGGGCTAGAGCAGCTGACGAGAAAGGCTCCCAGAGTTGACGCAGGGCCTCCTGGGGCTTACGCAGGCCAAGAAAGGCTGACACAGGGCTAGTGTGAGACAGAGAGGGGCTGACATGGTGTAGTTTGGGCAGACGGTGGGGTTGCAGAGCAGTTTATTGCTGAGGAGCTGCTGAAAGGGTTTTCCGGTGTTTCAGCTAGGAGATTTCTCTCAAACTGTGAGGTATAGCTGCTAAGGAAATTCTCTGTTCGGTAGGCTAGTTTTGGCACCCTGATTATACTCTGATATTTCTTAATAAGAAAACCTTTAGATAGCTGCACCGATTTTCTCGCATTGGGTTTTTCCGGGGACATTGGTCCAAAAATAATGGTGTCATGTGGTGTGTTTGTTCTTGTTTCTTTTAGTTGTTGATTTGTAATATGTTGAGCATGCATTGGTGTTTATTTTCAATATTTACTTTGTAAATAACTTGTTAAAGAAAAATAACAAGTAGGTAGGAATAAGCTAGAAAAAGTGCATGAAGGGTTTCTAACCTAAGTAAATTTAGAAAGCACGAAGTCCTTGAGACGATTCCTGTCTAGAATGGATAAGATCATGGCCTTCCAGACTACGAAGTTTGAGGCTCCGTCTAGTCTGTCCTAATCTCTTACCCCGTTCACTGCCATCTCACTGCTCCTCTTTCGAATCTTTCGAGTCTCTGTACTGCAGCTGCACCACTGCTCCGGATTTCTTGGCTAGAAATCCTCTGTAGCAGCTCCCTTCTCCTTGGTATTGCCCAGTTAGGTATTGTTCTGACCACAGTACCCCACCAGCATCACTCCGCAACTTCTCCACAGCCTCCTATGCCCCAACAAACTGAAGGTTAGAGCCTCTAGACTCTGCACAATCTCGACACCAGCAAAATTTGCACCTCCTGGCCATGGGCGTCAATCCTTCCTGACTAAGAAAGATGACCAGGCACTACGTAGGTCAGGTCTGCTCCTTTCTGCCATTGTGCTAATCCTTCTCTCGACTCAAACTTGATGACGCAGGCACTACGTCACCCCTTCCTTGCTGCTTTTCCGCTAGGAACAACTTCTGTCACTTGGGACAACTGTTTCTGCTACTGCTGCTCTGCTCGGCTAATGCCCTCAGTTCTCCTGTGATTTGCAACCACGCTCCGTTACCATGTTGGAATTTCTAAGTCTATTTGTTAGAAATCCTTCATGTACTTTCGAATTTATTTCTTCCTACTTGTTCTGTTAATTAACAAGTTATTTACCATGTAAATACTGAAAATAAATACAAGTACATGCTCAACACATACATATCATCAACTGAAAGAAAAAGAAGAACACAAGTGACACTGTTATTTTTGGACTAATGTCCCCAGAAAAACCCAATGCGAGAAAACCGATGCAACTATCTGAGGGTTTTGTTATTAAGTAGTTTCAGAATACAATCTGGGTGCCATAAATGGCTCACCCAGTAGAGAATTCTCTTGGCAGTAGTACCTCTCAGTCAGAGATAGATATTCCGGCTAAAAACCTCGGATGAACAATCCCATAACTCTTAACTCCAATCTGCCCCACGAAATTTCCCAGTATCAGCCTCTAGGGACCGCGTCACCCTCTCTATCCCAGCGTCAGTCCAACTAGCCCTGTGTCAGCCTTTGGAGGCTTTGCGTCAACCTCTATGTCACCCACGCTGGCTCTCCTCAGGGACTACGCAGATCCTGGCTGGCTCTGCCTGGCCTCTAGTTGGCTCTGCGTCTCTCTCTCCCGGCTTTTGCGTTGATGCTCTCGGTACCCTCTCTACCTTTCTGCTTTTGTATTCACTGCCCTTCAACTGCAACTCTAACCACTGCTTCGATTTCTTCAACAAGCCTTGCCCTAGAAAATCGAATTCTTGATCAACTCGGTGTGTTCTCCAAGTGACCCTCAAGTCTCTTCTTATACTTTTTCGTTGACAATTCAATGGTCGAGATTAAGTCCCTAATCAACAGCTAAGATTAGATTTGGCTTGATCCATGACTTTTGGAACCTTCTAACCCAGTTTTATATTAATATCCATTAATATTTTATTTTTCCTAAGTTTAGACTTAGGAACTCCATTAAAAATATTAATTATTTTAATATCTCCCAAACTGGTTAGAATCTGTCCAAACCATTTTTGGGTCTTGGAGATCTCATGTGCTTTAGCCTCTCCACCAATTTTCATGGCTAGAGCACATCCGATGCTACCCCATATCAACATTAACGTGGTATACGTATTACTTATCTAATTTGATATATTCATGATATTCTGGTGAGGTAGGGATTTATTTCGATAATCAATTCATTACCTTAAGTTAGACAGTTCTTTATATTAACCAGCTTATATATAGTGAGATACATGCAGGTCCATGCATACGTAGCTATCGTATGGATGTCTCGTATGTATCCTAATATTCATATTTTGTTTGTAATAGTAGGTGGGTCATTACAAACTTAACGAAATTCTGCAAGACTTAAGACATGATCTAGTATGATAATTATACATAGATTTGATATGCCAGGACTCACTTAAGGCATCACCATCGAGCCACCCTAGCTTTGGGGTATGTTTGGGAGAAAAACTCTGCTAATTATACGTGTTTAGAAACACAAATAATTAGGGAGGTTAAAATACTCCCTAGGGTGAAACTCTTTACTGAAAATTCTGAAGTTTACCTAGGTGTGTTGCATGGCTTCATAGTCATACTATAATATTTTTTACAATAAAGGCCCACAGGGCTGCAAAATTTGGACTACAATGATAATATGGAAGCTGCATGATGAAGGTGATCTTTGATTTTTTTTTTTTTTGTCCACTGTCATGTAGTCTGCTTCTTGGAACTATTGACATGTGCATGGTCAACAATAGACACACATTGTGCATTATAACAGGGTTGAGATTATGTTGTCGATGAAGAAAAACAACCTCTAATGATTATACTAGACCAAGGGGTACCCAAAGCTACCCTTTTAATCATGCCAAAAGGGACTAGGCATGTCTGTATTCATTTTGAATAGGTCTTCTAGCAGAATCGTATAGAGAATCTATATAATAGTATGTCATTGTAAAGATGAATGCACAAACTCATGGGCAATGGATTGTCAATCTTTCTAAGAGAAAGCATCAATATCCTACAAAACCCTCAAATGGAAAAATCTTCTTCTTACTCTGTGACTTGTCACAACCCATAAAAATGGGGCATGTCTACAACACACATGTTGTGTACCTTTGAACTCCAAATTAGTCTTCTAGCCAAGTCCCATCCATATCACTAAGCCAACCACCTTCCTCCAAGTTGCCTAGATACTTATGATAATAAAGAAGCTTGAGACTTGGAAGCTATGAGGAGTTGGAATTATGTTACAAAATTCAAACGATCCCCTAATCTTGCCAATATGCTAAGCCATGAGAGATTATGTCTCAATTTTCAACAAAACTTGCTAAGGAAAGCATCCTTCTAGAGACTATGTTACCCATTTGGCATCCAAGATGCTACCCTGAGTTGCAATATCAATTTTGCTCAACTCTTTGAAATTCATATCTTCTCTTGTCTTCAATCTCAAGAATGAAGAATTATGACAAGTATTGAAGGCCAAAATGAAGACATAGGTCTTTTCATAATAAACATAAAATATATGAATAAATATTAAATAACAATAAAATAATAATAATAATGTACTGATATACCACTAATGATCACAACCCTTCACCTTGTGACACAGTAATATGTATGTATACCATCATGTGGGTCATCATCAATCATTCTTTTTTTCCCAAGGAAAAATCACAATTCTATTCATATGAACAAAATTACATAATGTAGATGCTAAAAAACATATGCATTGAACAACAGATCTTGGTGTCCAAGATCAATAAAAACTCATCAGAGAGTTAACACTAGTCTACTCTTTTATACCTTTCTTTTTTTCCACTTTCCGCCAACCACTAGAGTTGGATGTCGATGATACAATAGTCATTTGATTCTCTTTTGCATTTATTGGGATTTCTTTATCAAAATTCGAACTTTCTGATGCATGGATTTGTTTGGTACCACTTACCTCTTTTTCAGATGTAATCATCTCAATCTGCTGCTGTTGAACGAAAGACATAGGAACTAATGCAAAATTATGCTCGACCTCGTCCTTCTGCGACGTATCCTGGGATTTATGATCATTTATGTTTGTGGTGCTTTCTGGGGTTTCTGCACCTTCTGTTTCTGCTTCCTGAGTTTCTAAAAACTGCCAACCTTTTGGCTTATGAGGTTGTCTCTTTTTTCCTTTGGGATCTTTTTTAACTTGAGGACACACGCTTTGAAGATGACCGGTTTGAAGACATGTACAACAACAAAAAGCCGTATTCTCATAATCAAGGGGTTGAGACCACTGTAGATTGTTGTGAAACAACAAAATGCGATTAGGTAAACCTTTACTAAGGTCTACCTCTACATAGATTCTAGCATAGGTGAAAATGCCTTTTGAGACACGATCTGCATCCACCTTTAAGAATTTCCCCAAAGAATTCCCAGTTGCTTTGAATACTTTGTGATGCCAAAAATGAAATGGTAGATTATGTAACCTGACCCACATGGGTATTTTGGATGCCACCATGGTGTTTGCATCAAAACCTGGAAACCAAGGTATCATGAATAGACCCGCATTGCCCCAAAACCATGGTCCCTCGTTTAATACATAATCCTTATCTTTTATTGTATCAAATTTTACAATAAAACATCCCTAGAACATAGATGGATATCACAACTTTCTGTCTAAGTAGAGAAAATCCATTGATGTAGAGCCTCTGATTTGGGCCAGAATCCATAAATCTACATATAACTATTCTTGCATGGAAATTAGCATAAATCTCATTTACCTCGAGCAAGTTGACTGTTAAAGTTGACACTTGGCTCATCTGCTCCATGATATAGGGTCTAGGAAGATTGGGAGATTGTTCTGGCTATTTTCGTGGCTTTGCCTTCCCTTTGACTGCATCCTTGAATGAAGCTGGGCCTTTTGAGCTAGATCCAGGGTACCCTCCAAGAAGTCTCATGAAAGATGACGGTCGAGTGGGGAACAATGCCATAGTCCTACAACTTGTAGTCCTCTTGCAATGATTTCCCTAGTTAAATCAGAGTTTGAAGTCTTACTAGAATACCCATCTGTTCTTGAACCTTTTGCTTAAGAGCTTGTACCCGCTCCTAGATCTAGACCCTCATACAAACAATTTTCCCTCTCAGTGTTCTGATAAAAATTTGGATCGGGGCTCCTTCGAATGGATTTGGGGATTGATCTTCAAGATCTGTCCTTTTATTGATCTCAAACAAGCTGCATTCTCCACTTGCATTCAATATGTTTTGAAACTCAAGGGCGACACCATACCCGTCTCCTGCCTCCCACGGTCGTATAAATAATGCAACCCCAGACTCAGCAAGAAGCCCGACATCATTAAAATGCAGGATATCACGAAATTGGTGAGAAGATTGGAAACAGAAGCACTGTTTTGTAGATCCAATGCCAGGATTTGGTAAGTACGATGGGTATAACCCATATGAGGGCTTAGAGCTTGCGCTTAGAAGAGGGAAACCATATCTGGAAATAATCTCTTCGCATATGGTCCCTCTCTCCAAAACATCAGCAGATCCAAGGAAGAGCGATGTGATTGTTGTTTTTTGCAAGAGAAACGTTCACTGATGGATACCTTCCACCATCACCTGTCTGGATCTGAACTCGGGAGGTTGATAAAGGCTGCGTAAGGTGAAAACAATTTGGAGTTTTGTGGCAGCGTAGCCCACAACGTGGAAAACCCTGATACTTCTCTTCAGATCCATCATTCATATCTTATTCAATTATTTATGATATTAATCCTTTATGGATTTCAATGTATTGTCCTTTCTATATTAGATATTTGGTAGATAAACTTTGTTCATTTGATACAATGGGGAATCTCATGTTCTAGATGAGATGATACAGTGGTTGCATTGGTTATGCTTCAACCTAAGGTTAATACCAAGCCAACCATTTGCTTTGTATTAAGCACATTGAGCCAGTTCTAGGTGGAACCAAGGCATGATCATTGGATTGCAGCAAAAGCACATATTGAAACATTTGTGTGGTACAGTTGACTATGGTTTGAGATATGTCTCAGACAATGATATATAGTTGCAGGGATATACATATGCAAATTGTGAAATTTTTGATCTATTGCAACAAATGGAAATTGTTCTTCTAACTGATTACCATTAAGTGCAGTTTATTTGCGACGACAAATAACGAATAAAGTCACAACTGCAATTTTCACCATAAAAATGTTGCAGGAAATAAAAGGCTAGTAACTGAGAAATATAGAGCACACACAAAAAACATGAACACCATTATTTTGGACAATTGTCCTCAGAAAAACCCAATGCAGGAAAACTGGCGCAGCAACTAAGGGTTTTATTATTTTGCAACAGTGAAGTTCTGAGTACACTAAAATGGATGCCAAACATGCGATCCTCTTTGAGAGAAATACTGGCAAAATCATTGATGAGATTTTACCTTCCACAAGCAATTCTGTCCCAAATTGGCCACAAAAATATGCTCCGGAAAACTCCTGTGTCGATCTTCTATGTAGTCCTTGTGTAGGCCAAACTCGCACTCCTTCGGAACTGTCTCTGAGTCAATCGCTTTGCCTATAGCTGTTGCTGGAAGTCACTGGCCCGACCTTCTAGAAATATTCCCGGCCTCAAGCACCTAAAACGACTTGCCTCTCAGCCAAATCAAACTGCGTCTATGAGGCTCTGTGCAAGCCCCTGCGTAGCCTTCTTAGAGAAAAAACTCGGCCTCTGTGAAGAGACACACCTATTCGCGAAGGCAAAACACTATATAAAGGCATTTGACCTCCTCCACAAAGGCACCATTTGACCTCTCACAAGCAAGACAGTTTCTGGGCGTTCAAGCGAAGATGAAAAAAAGGACGAAGATCATATTTCTCTCTCTCCAATTCACATCTCTCTCTCTCTAGCTAGCATGTGTGTTTCTAGGCAGTTTTCTGGGCATAATATTTTGGGAAACATATTTTGGATAGGCTGAATTTTTGGGTAGACTGGGAGGCCGAATTTTTGGGTTTCTGGACAGTTTCTAGGAAGTCGAATTTCAGCATAGGAAAAATCATATCAGGTCGAGTTGCAGGGAAAATTGGAGGCTTGACCTGAAGGCTAGAGAGTAGGTTTGACAATAAGATTTGTTGGCCAGTTTGACCTCATAGTTGATTAGCAACATTAGATGTATCTCTTGTTGAGTTGAAGAATATATCTAAGATAAGGGTTGCTGGTTTTTTCCCCTAAGTGGGTTTTCCCATGGTAAGTTTTGTGTTCTCTTTGTGCATTGTCATCTCTATCATCCTTATGGTTTTATGGTTGAATTTCTGAAGTGTAATTCCTTAATGATAAACTTGAATTGTTAAAAGAAGTTCTATATAATTAGAAGTAATTATCAGTGTTTTAGAAATATTGTGCTTGTATCTATTGCACTTGAAAACTCAACAAGTTGCTTGGTCAGTCTCTTAGCTTCTTGGCTTATGGTTGGTAAAACGGTTAGGTGACATCATCTGTAATGGCTATATTTGACCCAAACTACGAGTTTTACCTGATTCCATGTTGACTTTTGCTTTGACAATTTGACTTGGGCCCTCAAGACAAGATCTCGAACATCCTTGCCCCTCTGGAAAATCCAGAACTTGAGTTTTGTTGAGTTGGTGCTGATTTGCACTGGGTTGGTCTATTGGAGGCTTGACTTGAAGGCTGGAGAGTAGGTTTGACCGTAAGCTTTGTTGGTCAGTGTGACCTCATAGTTGATTAGCAACATTAGATGTATCTCTTGTTGAATTTAAGAATTTCTGTAAGATAAGGGTTGCTGGTTTTTTCCCCCAAGTGGGTTTTCCCAAGGTAAGTTTTGTGTTCTCTTTCTGCATTGTGATCTCTACTGTCCTTATGGTTTTATGGTTGAATTTCTGAAGTGTAATTGCTTAATGATAAACTGGAATATTTTAGAAATATTGTGCTTGTATCTATTGCACTTGGAAACTCAATAAGTTGCTTGGTCAATCTCTTAGCTTCTTGGCTTATGGTTGGTAAAACGGCTAGGTGACATCATCTATAATGGCTATATTTGACCCAGTGTTTTAAAAACCCGGCGGTTAGCAAGCCCACAAGGTCAAACTGGTTTAAAAACCCGGTTTACCTCCTCATTTCACCTTTTGTCCTAACTGGTCCTAACCGGTTGGTTTAGGACACAACTGGCTGGTTTGTGGTCAAACTGGCCGGTTCCGTCCTAAATTAGCCGGTTAGCTGCCATGGTCACGAAGGACCCATGCAACATTGTTTTCCAATTTCTTAGGGTGTTTGAAAGTAATGGTTCTTTCCCTCCAAAAACACCCTCTCCAAGTCTTTAAAAGGCCCTTCTCCCTCTCATTTGTCTCACACATCTCATTTGGAGTATTTGAGTGTTTGATTGGGAGCTTGGAGAGTGTTGAGTTTTTGCTGGAGTAGTGGAAGGACAAAGAGTTTAAGCTAAGTAGTAGTCATCATGGCTCTAAAAGCCAAAGATATTGCATGGGCTCATTGTGATATGATTGATGGCAAAATGATCTGCAAATATTGCCAAAAATTCATTGAAGGAGGGGGTATTAACAGGTTCAAGCAATACTTGGCTGGGATAGGAGGCCATGTAAAGCCATGTGGAGCACCAAATGAAGTAATAGAGCATATTAGGGCAGAATACCTTCAGAAGTTTGAGACTCGAGCGACTGAACCGATAGAGAAGTTTGAGACTCAAGTCACTGAACCAATAGAGAAGTTTGTGACTACAAAGTTTGGGAGTTGAGACTCAACCAACTGAGTTTGATCATGATGACCCATGAGAAGTTTCAAGTGATAATGTTGATCATTATTATCATATATGTAGACTTGAGTCTTGTAGTAGGCCACTGGCCCCATAGTTTGTAGGCTTTGTTTTTGCACTCTAGAGGCCATTTAGAGCCTCATTGCTTATGTATTTTGTCAATGATATGTATTGCACTCAGTGCCATTTTGATATATTCACCTTTACATGGTATATTAAATGAGCATCTTTTGCATATTTTGTTTTTATTTGGCTTGGAATCATGGTTTTAAATCTTAAAAATAGTTTTTTCATTAAAAATTAATTATTTAATGTATTTTTTTAAATCTGGTTCGTTTAGACCTGACCAATCCCGGTTTGAAACCCGGTTCATTAGGTGGACTGGTCCGGTCACCGGTTCCGGTTTTTAAAACATTGATTTGACCCAAACTATGAGTTTGACTTGATTCCATGTTGACTTTTGCTTTTGACAATTTGACTTGGGCCCTCAAGACAAGATATCAAACATCCTTGCCCCTCTGGAAAATCCGGAACCTGAGTTTTGTTGAGTTGGTGCTGATTTGTACTGGGTTGGTCTCTATTTGCCACATCAGCTAGGATGTTGCCACGTCATCACCTGGTGGGCTACATCATACTGTCCTTGTGCCTGTTCTCCAACATCCTCGAGAATCATTGAATTCTGACACGGGTATTTTTTGTCTCTTCGTGCTGTCCACTTTTGATGTAATGCTTTCAAGATTCTGCCCAATGCTCGACCTGAAAATCCCATGGAAACTTTTCCTGTACTGTTGATCAAGTTTGACCAGCCATAACTTTTCATCAGATGCTTTGATCAGAAGACTTCCACATGACGTGGAATCCTCTAGTCATGATCTGCAATCTGAGACTGGGTTGACTTTTTGATCACCTGGACTATTTTGCATTAGGAACTGTGAACTGCCTTGGGAAATGTGAAAGTGTTTAGAGAAGAATACTATACTGTGAGAGCTGTCATGAGGAATACTCTACCAAGTTCAAGGTCACCTACAAACTCGATAAAGCTCTGATTATGTGGAATTATATAAGTGCATTTTGACATGGGTTGGACTAGCCCATACATTGGTGATCACACCTACAAAAAGAAGGATCCCATAAAACCATGAGTCCTCAAGAGAAGTCCACCAAAATCCATCCAATCCGATTATAGACGAGAGTGCTTGGGTGAAGCTTTCAAGGGATAGGGTTTGGTCCGACAAAACAACATGAAATACATACTCAAACTGACAAAACACAGGTCTAGGATGTGTAATACAGGGCCTGACATGGTTTTGTACATGGATTTTGACTTGTGGCCTTGGGATTACAATGGTGTTGAATGCTGCATTGAAAGAATCTATGTAGAAGAGGGTTAACAGGTCCCATAGATAATTCTGTCTTGTAAGCTTAATAAAAGCTTTTTTATTCTATATCATTTCATTATCTGTCAGAAAACTGTCATTCATCATCCTTATGGCTGTAATCATAAGCCATTCACAATCCTGGAAATGGTATCATTCACATATACTTTTGGTATTTCATCTGACTGAATATACTGTTCAAGTTAGGCCACTTGTAGAACACAAAGTAGTGATTGGTTATCATATTTAAGCCTTTCCATTGTTGCCTTTGCTTGATAGCATTAAACATTGATAAATGGACCAATACACAGACCTATACAAACTGCCCACGAATTGTTATTTGACTAAAAGGCTAAGGATTATAGGTAGCAGACTGTAGTCTGTAACTGATGAGAAATATAGGTGATTAGAAAAACAACCGTATTGATTGTAAATTTATGTATACAGTTGTGTCTGATTTGAACTCTGTACTTGATATTTTCTTGAGGTCGTAGTATTTCTGAAACATGTAAGCTTATGTGCATCATTTAAACCAGGGTTGCAGCTTAAAGAACACCAGCTGGATTGTTGGAATTGTCATTTTTGCAGGACACGAAACAAAGGTCATGAATTTCTTCAAACTGTTTGCTAGACAGTTGTTAATTTATAATATCCTATTTAGTAATCTTCAAAGTTGAAATAAGATGTTATGGTGTCTTTAATAATGGTATTTTTACAAGATTTCTTTAATCAGTAACTTTATCTAGTTATTCTCTTTGATACCTTTCTGGAGTACGACTTTGTTTACATTGATGAAGCAGGTCATGAAGAATGCCTTGAATGTTCCTTCAAAAAGAAGTAGACTAGAGAAGAAGATTGACAAAGTCATATACTACTTATTTGGAATGCTATTCATTATAGCACTGATTGGAGGAGTTGGTTGGTTAGTACCTCTTTCTATGCAATTTTATTGTGTCTGGCTACATGGCACATACCATCAGTGATTCTTAAACAAATTCTAGAATTCTTTTTACTTAGAGTAGAGACTAACATAGTTAGTTAAGAGCTCATATATTTCATAATATATGTCCATCTTTACAAATACTGAACTTTGACATACCAGAAGCAGGGAAAGTTGAAATCTAGTGCATTGAGTTTCAATGGCAGTTGTCTCAATTTAGGTGTTTTCTATGTTGTTATGTTGCATCTGACAATTCCCCAACATTTATTGTTTAAATCCAATGTTAACGGTTATCTGAGCATTGTGAAACATATAAAGTTATAAACAAGTGGCAGCTTAGGGTCCTAGATATATTTGTTGAGGTTATGTTAGATGTATTTTATATTATGTATCTATTATGGTCTTGAATAGGAGAAGTCCGATAAAGACATAATTTACATTCTGCACCCTTAATGTATTGCATGAAATGAAAAATTCTCAAAAAAGGAAGAAATAGGTTGAAGGGCTGTTGAAGAGGCTTAGTGGAGTCAAATGTGTGCCAAGATGAGTGAACAAGCTCCAAACATAGTGTTAAAGTGGGTGGCCCCTTGATATCCAAGCAAATGACGTGTGGTGGCCCCAAGTGGCTATGGGGGGGGGCGGGAGGGCACGATACATCCTCATGGGTCTCCAAATGGATTGAATGAGAATGTATTCCATCTGTAAGGGCTGGAAGAATGATGCAAGCCCTCCCATTGTCTCCCATGGTGAGACACATCCTCATCTGGGCGTTGGATCAGCTGCGAAGTGTGTGGTGCACGAGT